>JAYRCO010000053.1:9466-20280 GCA_037042815.1 Ceratobasidium papillatum
CACATTTACAAAATATCAGGTAATTACTTTGCACAGAGTACATGTTTAATCTGTTATTATAGATGGGCAATGCATGTACTCTATTCACTAAACAAGCCAGCTTCGCATTCAAAGCGTGAAGCATTTTTGATTACACTTTGAGAGTCGCAGGATTCATTTTAACAATCAGCGGACAACCGTCAACCAAACAAGCTTCCCTCAAGTGAACCCCAGAGATTCGATATTGCAGCTGATGCTTCATCAGCACCCTCAACTGCATCGGCTTGAAGTCGGGTATAGGTATGCTGCAGCTCCTGAACAACATCGGATTCGATCTGCTTACCAGATGTTATAGTGTTGCTGATTTGTGTCAGCAATTGCTCAACATCTGCGTCCATGATTGCGGTATCCTGCCGGGCCCTTGTCGCGGAATCAGTGAGACATGTTGATCATCTGCCATGAGTCTGATTTACCCGAGCTTCCCAACTTTAGCACTTTTTAGCTTCTCTACCAAGATATAATACGACAAAAAGTTCTAGAGTGCCGTAGTGGCTTATCAGCGATCTGCTGAGTACGTTTCCTGATGATTACTCACGTTGGCAAATTGCTGAGTCATGTCGGCTAATGTTTGCCCATCCACTCTCATACCACCGTTCGTGAGCTGAGCGTCAACACTTTTTCCTGGGAGCGCTTTAATGGTACGCAGAGATCCATCCATTAACGTGTTTATATATTGAATTATTGTTAATATCTTTGGCATATCTCTCAATGCGAGGCTATTGGATACCATAGGACCTGCACCTCGACGTCAGCCCTATCAAGCGCTAAGTTCGTATGTTAACGTACTCAAAGCCGCTTGCTGACTACGACACTCGCAGGCCATGTCCGAAATTACTCCAGGGAGCGAGAGAGAGCTCGCATAGCATTCGTCGGAGCGGAGTACCCGTGGCAAAGCGGTACACACTTCAATGAAGGAGCCGAGACATAGAAGAAAAATGAAGTGGGAAAAGCGCATTGAGTGAATAGAAGCAGGGAGAAGGGGGGTAAGAAGAGGGATGGGTATTATGGACGCCTAAGCCGTACTTATTTATGGTCTAAGTCTAACCCTCGAGAATGAGGTTGTATGACGCTGGTTCGGCCACAACAAGTAGATGATCGGAAAGGCAGTGATAATCATAGGTATGACATCACACCCGTTATTCTGATTTCGGTATCTACCCCAATCTATTCTCTTCGAGTTAGCTCTTAAACATCCAGTGATTGTGAGGCTTCTATACAACGTTTTTTGGAGTTGTTATACGGTCAAGTGTCGACCCTGATACGATACTATTCGGCCACCACAGCAGCAGGCGAACAATCCCTCGATCAGGGTGCATACAGCCAAAATATCCATCTCTACGATACACTTGTGCGCAGTCATTGTTTGACAGACGCTAGACAAAGGAACCTATGCGTGAGCTGTGCATGAACACGCACGCTTAGTCTGACAGGGCCACGAACCTTCTGGCTCCCTTAATGCAGATGCGACGCTGGTGTTGTGCAAAGCCACAATGTTTGAGTGTATGCGGCGGTGGTCGAAGGTTCGCTAGTATATCATTTTCTATATAAATCTCGAACTATCTGAGAATTGTAATCTACCACATGAGAGACCCGTTTACTCCGAGGTGCCCGAATGACGATATCTCCTGTCAACAGATCTATGCTTGTGTTGTGTGTGGCTGGACGTATTCTTAATCAGCTTGCCACTTTTTTGGTCCCACCGAGAATGAACCCATTAGCTCGATTTTTTACTAACCTGATTTAGTAGAATGCTGGATCCGGGTAGCTCTCTTTACCGGATGTCATTTTGGCAGGGTAAGCAAGATTAGGATGATCCGACAACAATGACGCTGGATAGCGATATCAATCTCAGTCCTATCTCAGAAGTTCAGTCGGTACGTACCATCAGAGCTGCACACAAATAGCTGTCAGCTAGGTAATGTTCTCTCCAAATGTATCCCATGAACTTTATTTATTGTTGGTACGTCATCAGGATTATGTAATACGGACTTTATAGGTCAGATGGACACAATGTTATGACACCGAGCTGGCATGTGGGACGAGGAATCGTCAAGTAGGAGAAGTACATTTACAGGTTATACGTTCTTATTAAAAAACATCTACTTTTTTACATTCTTCTTCAAGATCGCCTTGTTACTCCTCTCGCGTTTCCCTTTCCCTCCTTTCACAACCTTCCCCTTTACTCCAGTTCGCCCACCCAGCATGCTCTCCTTCCTCCCCGAGGCTTTCCTAGACCCACGCTCCATCTCGACTCTCGCCTTCTTCTTCGCTAGCCTCCTCGCCACACGATCAGCATCCGACGACTTGACGGCTTTTCGTTCATCCTTGGGCAACGAACGAATTTGGTCCCCGAGTTTCGGATCTGCACGAGGAATTATAGGGGCAGATGTACGGCGGGGCTTCGAAGATGGTTTGTCCGATTTAGGAGGGTGAGAGGAGTTGGCGGGAGGAGCTCGATCTTTCGTCTTTGGTTTTGGAAGTGTTGCACCAGGTAGAGTTTTGCAACGTTGTATACGGAGTTTACGTTTGGCCAATTTGATCGTACCCTGCTCCACAGCTAGTACCTCGTCTGCGGAGACTCGATCCTGGCACAACCACCAGAGTTAGCTCGGGAGAATGCGAAAATATTCACAAGAACGTACGTAGAACTGCACATATGCGAACCCCTTCCCTAGCTGGGTCTCCTTATCGCGAATGATACGCACGCTCTTGACCCAACGATGCCCAGATTGGGGTATGGCGGATGCTGTTGGTTTGGGATGAGGCGACACCGAAGGTTCCGATTCGGCTACGTCCTCGTCGGATGCGTCATCGTCCTGCGCTTCTTCCTCGCTGTCGTCCCCTTCATTCCCCTCTTCCTCTTCGCTACTCTCCTGAGCCTCCTCGGCAGCCGCCTTGGTAGCTCCCCTCTCCTTCTCCACCAACTTCTCAAAAAGTTCCCGAACCGCATCTTCGTGAACCTCAAAGTCCAAGTTCCCGACAAACACCATAGTCCTAGGATCCCCCTTCTCTTCCACCTCTTCCGCGGCATCCGTCATCGCACCCGCCCCCTTCACCCGTACTCGATCAACCCTCAAAGTTCGATCCATGAATAGAGACCCGTTACATGCTTTGACTGCCAACGCCGCCACCTCGACCGGATTCCACACCGGTTCTTGTCCCTCGATTGGCGGAGGATGGGCGAAAACGACATATGCGCTCGCAGAGGACGAGGCAGAATCGTGTAGAGAACCGGTAATAAACGCCGTCTTCTTCTTTTGAGCGGGTGTTTGGAACGTCTTGTGAGGTTTTCCTCCGTCGGGATCCTGAGCGGCTCGCCATTCGGCAGCACGTTGTCTGTTGTGGTCGTTGGGATTCGTAGGTTTCGAAGATTTGGAGGTGGGTAGAGCGTCGGAGGGGAGTTTGCTGGTAGGATTTTTGAAAGCTACGCTTCGAAAGCGAGAAGACTCAATTTTGGGCTTGGGAAGATCGGGATATGTGGAGGCGTAGTGACGAAGGATATGTTTTTGAAGTGCTTTGCGAGCAGACTAGGTCTAGTTAGAACATATAGTATCAAAAAATTAAATTCCTGCTCACATTATTCGCGGCACTGGCTGGAAGGTTACCAACATAAATTGTACGTGCGTCTCGTTGCTCAGGTGTCTCGCCTTCAGGGACATATTTCTGTTTTCGAGCCGGTTTATCGTTCTGAGGTAGAAGCGATTCATGAACGGGAGGAGGCGCATCTGGATCCGAGTCCGAGTCCAAGTCCCAGTCCAACTTCGGTTCAGAGTCATCTTTTCGAGGATTTTTCGACCCAGAGTCGATAGAGGCAGAACCAGGCTGTCGATACGAGTCTTCAATAACTGGGTCGTTGTCCTCGTCCGACGAATCGTCCACCAGCTTTTTACTTTTCTTGACTTTGTCTTTCTTCTCTATATCTTGGTTTCGAGGTTTCTTGGGTTTTGTCTGCTCGGTAAATGAGACGCTCTTCTCATGTTTTCGTTTAGTCGGAGGATTTGCTGGTGAAGCAACAATCGTAGGTGCTGGCCGAGAAACAATATTCGAGACTCCTGCCTGCGGTTTTAAATCAATGTCATGCCGCAGTGGGGTTTTAGTCACTTACGCTTGATTTAAAGAGCGTATCAAGCTCGGAGTCGAAGCCGGCCATGGTTAAGAATAAGATACAAATTTGGACCACGTGAGCATTTCCCAGCACGTGACACAAACTTAAAATCACCATTCGATTTCACGCTGATCAGACCTTTTCCTGTTCTTCCACATTCGGCTTACCAGGCGCCCAATCCTTGTGCTGCTGCTATGCTCTCGTATCGCCTCGAATTTAATTCCACGCCCACTTGTGCTCTCAACCGGACGTGTTGATTCGACATTCTTCTATGCTTTGACATCCCATCGGATATACCCACCTTATCTAACACTCCCTCCTCGATAAACGACACGGCGAGTTATTATCTGGTTGGAGCACACTTTTTGGAAGCCCCATCTTGTGACTGAGACGGGCCGGATAGAGGAAGCGGATAAACGTGGGTCAAATACTTTAACCCGCACGACGAACCAGGAGACGCGTTAATTCGAATTGGTAGAGGAAGAATCTTCAGCGAGTATGAATTTGATACGATTGCAATGACAACGCCAGCGCTTGCGGTGCGACCTCATGGACCTGGGGATGACTAATCTGTATGGAGCAGCATATATGCCTAATACGACTTCTGACCATATGCCGGCAGCCTCCGGCTATGCATCTCTCCGCGCGTTCCTCAACGCATCCACATGCCTTCCTTCTCACCCGATGAGCTTCGAGCGCCTTCCTCCACCCATTTTTAACTAGTATCTCTTGGCACTGATCAGCTCTCCGCAAGATCCAGGTGCGCTTCTTTCGTCGGCCGAGAGTACTAGACTGATATGGACTTGGAACAGGTCTAAATCAAGATACGCTTGGCAGCAGCTACTGTACACTCGGAACGAGACTTCTTGTGGTCGATATGCTTCGCGTTTTCCATTCTTCCACGGCGCAGCACGTTTCCAAGTGTCTTCCTTTGCATGTGCTGGTCGTCATTGCAGATATGGCGTTTGCTGCTTCATGCGGTCGATATGGCGCAACTCAATATAAAAGCCCCGCCTCGATGAGCCGGAGTAACCAAGCTCCTCTTGTTGTGCTACACGGAACCGTCCAGCCTTATTATCATCATGAAGTCTTTCGTCTCCGCTGTTCTCGTTTCGGCCGTCGCGGTCGCTGCTGCCCCTAGCCTCGTCCTCGATGTCGCTGGCCCCGCTTCGGTTGTTGATGTCCACGGCCTTTCCGTCAAGGCTACTTTGAAGAATACTGGGGACGAGACTCTCAAGGCAAGTCTCTCTCTCTCATTCATTTCGTTTATTTATCTAATATATGACATAGCTCCTGAACGACCCCCGCACTATCCTTTCGAAGGCCAAGACCGAGACATTCAGCATCTCCTCTGAGGCCGGCTCGCCCAAGTTCACTGGTATCCGGGCCAAGTATGTTCCCTCCAAGGCGGCTGCCATCGGAAAGGAGAGCACTTTCACCGTTCTTGCCCCTGGTCAGAGCGTTGAGATTACGCACGACCTCGCTGGAGTATACAACTTCACGACGTCTGGTGAGGGCGCATATACAGTGGGTTCAAGTTATTGTCGATTGAATGATTGCAACTAAAGCGGTCTCGATGCTAGTTTGGTGCTGGCAGTCTCTTCAACTACGTTGATGCCACTGGTGCGCTCAAGACCATCGAGGCTAGCTCGAACACCCACCAGTTCAAGCTCGCCGGCAAGCTTGCTGCCGGAAACAGCTACACTCCCAGCCTTTCGAGGCGTACTGTGACCTACACTGGCTGCACCTCGACCCAACAGTCTCAAGCCTCTGCCGCTGCCACGTACGTCTATTTTTATAGTGATTTCCGCTCAAACTAACGCTACGTTTCAATAGCGCCTCGAACACCTACGTCTCCAAAGCAAACACTTACCTTGCTGGTATTTCTTCGGGTACAACCCGCTATACCACCTGGTTCGGCGCCTACACCGCTGCCCGTTTGAGCACTGTCAAGTCGCACTACACTGCCATCGGCACGGATGCTACCTCCACCAACTACGACTGCACGGCTTGCAAGACCGAGTCTGGCATCGACTACGACTCGACTTACGCCTACGTTAACCCCGGATCGCCCGGAAAGGTGAGCATAGATTACGTTTCGACCTGGATTATACTCAATTGAAACTTGTCTAGATCTATCTTTGCGGTGTTTTCTGGTCTGCCCCTGTGTGAGTTGTTCGTTATTACATATCTAAGCTCACTCTGGCTCATGGTTATCCTTAATAGAACTGGTACTGACTCTCGCGCTGGTACCATCGTCCACGAGAACTCTCATTTCACCGTCAACGGCGGTACCGATGACCACGTCTATGGTCAGACCAGCGCCAAGGCACTCGCCAAGTCGAACCCAACCCAGGCTATTGACAACGCTGACAACCACGAGTACTTGTGAGTCTTTGATGCCATGCTGCGGTGATTAATGTGCTAATTATTTTGAAACAATAGTGCGGAGAACAACCCTGCCCAGTCATAATGGGATAGTGGTTTATGATCAGACGGGCATAAATTACTGGCTTGGGCAATAGTTCAGTTTGCATGTACAAGTTGTTTGAACCAGCAATCAATTTATATTCATCAAAAAAAATCAAAGTTTGTAAACTAAGCTACAGCCAGGTTGGGATTTGGTGACGGGAATTCCCGAATGGTGGCCAAAGCGTCAGTTCCAGTGCCCGCAAGTCCTTCGGGATCTATAAAGCTTTATCAACTTGACCGATCATCTGTATATTTTAGCCGTTTTTGAATATGATACAAGAAATGCTACTCGATAAAACCAGCTTCATTTGAAGTAAGCTTTGACTTGTACCCGGCTGACCATTTAGGAATGAATCAGCGTCTGTTGCAAAACATGTCACGTGGAGATACGTGCGGTCACTCATTTGCCACCATCATCAAGCTTACATTGGCTGGAACCTCAGAACCAAATTCTGATCTAATCTTCTGCGTTCTTGGAACTCTAGAAAGCCTGGCCACATTCATGATCTCAGGTCTCAATCTCAACTTACTCGATTGTAAAAATCCGAAATCGGATCCCACGTCATACCAAACACAACAGTCGAACCCAGCAGTTTCCCATTAGAATTACTCCAAGCTATGAGCCACAAAATATGCCTCCGTATGGTGCTCTTCTACACCTGCTATAGCGACCTGGACTGAGGTCGTTTGCCAGCACGAGTGCTTCAATTTCACCTCTCATTTCATAACCGGTTCTTTCTTTATCTCGTCCAACCCAGCGGATATGCTGCAAGCGATATTGCTCATTGACAAATAAACCGATAAGCGTTGCGTAGCTGCCTTGACTGAGACGAAATGATTGAAATGGTATGAATATCATATAAACTGGATTTACTTTGAGCTATCACTCTAACGTTCTGTCTGCATAGCAACCTGAACTATGTGTCACAGACACTCTATTCGCATTTTCCTTTCGCCGGTGGAATCAGCCAAGCAAACTGTTACTTCTGGTTACTCCGGCTACACCGCATGGCATGTCGTTGCTACGATAAGCACGTTCAAACCTCGATCGGGATCTTCCTCTGCGTCAAATTATCGCAAGCGACATCTAATTGATGGCCTCCCGCCTTATGCCACACAAAACAACTGATCGGGAATCAATCGAAGATTCCAGCGGCCATTTATTACATCAGTACTCCGGTCTCCCCTCACGCACTCGCTTTTCCTTTTATGAGTTCATTGCTATACCAGCTGGGGTCGCTTAAGTCGCTTCATGGCGGCGTAGTGTGGCGGAACTTTGCCGATCAGCGCGCCTATTTAGGCGCATAATACCTTGGCGACTTGCGGGCGAGATCGGCATCAAGTATTGACCAGGTCGGTTGATGCTACTGGCCAGTTTGCGCATATAGATAGTGCGGCTTCAGCTGGAACAAACCCATTGACACCTGATCTCTCATCTTTCCCACTATGTTACGTAGCCTGGTCGCTCTCTCTGCGGCAGCCGTTGCCGTCGTTGCAGCTCCTACAAGCTTGGAGTCTCGTGCTCCTAGTGGAACCAAGAGTGAGATCATAATTACCTTAGCACGAAATGACTTACAACTTTTTCGCCAGGCGTTATCATTCAAATGTTCGAATGGAATTGGGATAGTATTGCTACCGAGTGTACCAATTTTATTGGGCCGGCAGGATATGGTTACGTTCAAGTCTGTCCCCGATGAGCCATCTTGTACTTCCCACTGATCTCATGTTCAAATCAGGTCTCCCCTCCCTCAGAGCATGTTACCGGTTCTGCATGGTGGACTGATTATCAGCCGGTCTCGTATACCCTTACTTCCAAGCGCGGAAATAGAAGTCAGTTCCAGGTACGTGTTTTTTCCGCTCCTTACTTAGAATTATCATTAACCGCTTGTGTTAGAAAATGGTGACTGCGTGCAAAGTAGGCCGTCAGCTACTAGAATGTTGGCGCATGGCTGACCAGTACTCATGTAGGCTGCCGGTGTGGGTGTCATCGCCGATACGATCATGAATCATATGTCTTCACAAGACAGTGGCACAGGAACCGCTGGTACCTGTAAGCAGGCTCTTCAATTCTCTAGGACCTTTCTAACATTCCTTGTCTTCATCAGCATTTAGTATGCATTTTCATTTATCCTTCTTTCATATCAGCTGACCCCGACAAACAAACAATTTAGCCCATTATAACTATCCCGGAACGTATCAAACTCAAGATTTCCATCATTGCGGGCACAAGATTGGCACTTACTTCAACCGCACAGAAGTACAAAACTGCGAGTTGGACTATCTTGCCGAGTAAGTTAATCGGTTTATTAGTTTTACCCAGCGCATATACTGACTGGCAACCAGCCTCGCGACCGAGACAGAGTATGTCCGTGGTCGCCTCGCAACTTATGTAAATGATTTGCTGTCTCTGGGCGTGGTGGGTTTACGCCTCGACGCTTCTAAGCGTAAGCACCCTCACACGACTCGGATTTATGAAACTTACCTGTCTTCACAGACATACCGGCTGGAGATATCGCCAACATTCTGGGTAGACTGAGCTCCAAACCCTATGTTACCCAAGAGGTATGTGTTGGAACTTCCTGTAAACTTTGTACTGATGGGGTATTTTAGGTTATATTCGGCTCTGGCGAGCCCATCTTGCCCTCTGAATATACTGGAAACGGAGACGTCCAAGAGTTTCGCTACACTTCAGCACTTTTGAGCGCTTTCCAAACTGATGGAATTTCGGGGCTCAATGATATTTCAAGCCGAGGTACGTTGTCTCACGATGTAAAATCTTACCACTGGTTTCGAAACTAAAGAATATACACAGGTTGGGTAGCATCGTCGAGCGCGAACGTCTTTGTCGCAAACCATGACACCGAGCGTACGCCTGGCGCTTCCCTTAACTATACTTATGGAGCTGTGTATCCTCTTGCTCATGTGTTCATGCTGTGCGCATATATGAACCCGTTATTGCTGAACCCGATAACTGACTTTGAGCGATAGGGCGTATCCATACGGTACACCGACTGTGCTTTCTTCGTACACATATGCCAACAAAGACGACGGTAGCCCCTCAAACGGTGCTGGCTCTTGCTCATCCAGCGGCGGAGCCAACGGTTGGCAGTGTCAACACCGATGGTTTGCCGTTGCTGGGATGGTCAAATGGCGCAACGCTGTTAGTGGAACCGTCAACAACTGGGTATCAGGCACCAAACAGCAGATTGCGTTTGGCAGAGGTAAGTCTTCCTAGAGACTCGTTCAAGCGCGGCAATTGACTGTCGTAGGGAGCACGGGTTACGTCGTAATTAACAACGCGGATACCGCTTGGACACGTACATTTACCACCCCACTGGCTGCTGGAACCTATTGCGACGCAATTTCTGGAATTGCTTCAGGCGGGAAGTGTACCGGAACTTCGTAAGTCTCAGCTTTGCCTGTAATCAACTATAGTGTGACCAAACCTTATTCTTAGATACACTGTAACTGGGGGCACTTTTACGGCCACTATCGGCCCGCGCGCAGCTATTGCGTTGTACACAGGCGCTACTGGCGCTACCGGTTCATCTACAGTTACGGTCACATTCAAGTCCACCACGACAACTACTTACGGAGATGTGAGATATCATATGTTCTTTATATGATTGGTTTGGTACTGAACGTACTTCATTCATAGAACGTTTACTTGGCTGGGTTGGGCAGTTGGGATGTCGATAGCTCTGTGAGTGTTTGAAGTCGTGACCTTACGTGTCTGTGATTAAATAGTGTATCAAATAGGTTCTTATGTCTTCCGCGTCGTATCCCGTATGGTCAATCAGCGTACAGATGGCTTCTGGGACAGTTTCCTCCTACAAGTACCTAAAGAAGACATCTTCTGGAACGGTGAGTATTATCTTTCTTTCATTCTCATAAGTGTATTAACATCATTATAATAGGTGGTCTGGGAATCCGATCCCAACAGGTCGTTCACCGCACCCGCCTCTGGTACGTCGACCTTGAACGATACTTGGAGGTAAACGGTCGGATTGAAGAAGGTTTCGTTGCCTACTAAACTTTTGGCATGTTCTTGTACTTGAGAAACCATTAGAGGTTAATATATTCCGTTTTATAACCATCCCAAATGCGTCTCGGTGGCGCGCTATAAACATGAAAGTGTATAATGGTTCCCAGAGTATGTTCATCGTGTCTTTCTGGTACAGTGATACAAAAAAAAAAA
>JAYRCO010000053.1:20380-59934 GCA_037042815.1 Ceratobasidium papillatum
TATAAACATGAAAGTGTATAATGGTTCCCAGAGTATGTTCATCGTGTCTTTCTGGTACAGTGATACAAAAAAAAAAAGGCTTGTATGAAGTTGAGTTCCCGCTGAAGTACGGATTCCTTAGGCCGGGCATGCCGTCAGGCTTTGACCACCATGCTATTGTCATGCCTATTCTTTTTTCTTCGTAGCCGCCATTATTTTCGCCATTATCGCCTTCATGTCAGGCTTCGGCTTCTCATCCTCGCGTGAGTGCATCACGATTCGGACAACCACACCCGAATTGGCCCTAGAACCCAGCTTGGATTCTGAGGCCACTTTTGAGATTAGATCTTGGTCAGCTTGGATCGGTAGTCAGTCAAAAGCCTTTGGACATACACTGCGCTCGGGCATCGGCTTGAGATTCGCAGCCTAGCCCCCGGAAAACTTCAGCTTGAGAAGTTGGGATGACGGCGCACAGATTAGAAAAGTCGAGTGGCACGGGAGCAGCCTGAGTCAGTGGGGCGTAGGAGGAGACGCAGGCGAGCGACACGATCAGAGTGAAGCGCATGGTGAAAAAAGGATGCGATAGAAGAAAAGCGATGATGACCCAGTCTTATACAGCACTCCGTTTGCATCCAAACTCTTGGAACACAACTTGAGTTGCCGATCCGAACAGGAAAATCCAATCAATCAGTCTGCTGATAGTATTTCGGGAGACTCTGTACATAACTGTGGAGTAATTCATTTTGAACCGCGTCATATGCTGTATGCCTGTCAGATAATATACCAAATTCGTCGTCTTCCGCTTGTTCTTTGTCAAAATATGCAAGCCACCATCAGACTCGTGATAACCAGCTGTTCTCGTATGGCGACTAGCCTCAGAGGGTCCGAAGATCGCGATCGCAACATTTGGCAATCATTGTATTGCGATGTTAGAGTGCCGCTTTGTGCAATAATCCTTCTGGGAGGCTACTCGAACAGGAGTCGAAGTACAGACCAGCTTTGGACAACTTGTTCATTACACTGGGCAATCTGGACAGAATCCAGAGCGCTCAGGAATGCCTGATTTGCTCTTGTGTGCTCGCTTTGATGAAATACGAGTCACGAGCATTGCAAGCACGGTGCTCATTTGGCTCCGTGATAGATTTTTCATCATAGCGAGCACCCACGAGATTTTTGGCGCTCGTGAGCTCCAGCGAAATTCCCAGTGCACCAAATCTTCCTAGCCATTGGGCTCGGCACTGGCTATCTTTTGTATTATTTATGACGTAAAACTGTAAGCACGAAAGTAGTGTACATCGGTTTCTGAAACACTGCCATCGCATTGTTCCTGATACAAAAACACTAGAATAGTTTCATTGTCGTACGAATTAAACTCTCGCTAGCATATGTAACCAATCGTGTACTATTGTATTTGACCGCGTTAGGCCGCCTCTTTTTTGGGCTGCGCATTCTTCAATTTCTCAAGAAGATCTTTGATGGACGGTTTCTTTTCCTCCTCTCGTGCGGCGATTGATGGATGGTCTATTGCTACGAGCCGGCGAACCACGCCCGAGTCAGTCCTAGAATTAAACTGGGATTCCACGGTCGCTTCCAATGCTATCTTTCAGTCAGGTTGGAGCACTCATTGCGAGAGCTTCTGAACGTACACTTTTTACCAGTACTAGTATAAGATTCGCAGCCTAGTACCCGGAGAGCCCCGACTTGAGAAGTCGGAATGACTGAGCAAAGACTGGAGGGCTCGAATGGCACGGGAGCAGCCTGAATAAGTGGGGCGTAAGACGAAACGTAGACGAGAGATGCAAGTAGAGTGAAGCGCATGGTGAAAGAGGGATGAGATGGAAGAAAAATAGGCAGTTATCTCTCTTTATATAGGGCTACAATTGCCTCGAAAGTCCTTAGACCACGGCTCGAACTGCCGATCCGAACAAGAGGATCCCATCAGTCTGCTGACTGTTGGCTGGTAGTTCGGGAGCCGCTATTTCTGTGGATCAATTCAGTTCGGACCGCATCATATCCCCGCCAGATAACCTACCTTGCCGAAGTTGTCATCTTCCGCTTGTTCCTTGGCAGACAACGCAAGCCACCATCAAACTCACAGTACGTACTCATGCTCGTATTTGCGACTAGCTCAATATGTATCGGATACTAAAAAGTCCAAAGGCCTCGCATTGTTCTCTCTCCATACTCCCCACTACTGTCATACACGAAAGTATAGCGGCCTTTGCTCCTTTGCGTATGATGGACCAGAGAGAGATAGCCCCCGGACGGAGACGTAGGGTCGTATGTGGAGCATGGCGCCATATACCGATGACCTCGATAGTAGCCAAAACGATCTTGCCTACTCTAAATTCACCCTGCATTTAATTTGAACCTCCGATGACAGCTACCTTCTCAAGGTGCATGGATGACGATGCTCGGTATACAGTATGTGAGAATTACTCGTCATGCGCCGTGTTTGATAACATGATCTGTCGTGGGGCTGAGCGGAAGACGTCCGATCGAGAGCATGTTTAGCTTTGTTTGTTTCGAGGGCGTTCTTTGCCTCTGGTGCCGCAATTTGAAACCATCGACGAACGATGACGTATCCGAGCCGGCGGTTCCCCGTCTGGCGCCACAACGCGGCTGCCGCGTATTATTCTCCACCCCGCTTTCGCCTCCCCCCTATGTCTGCTCTTCACATCGATAGTTCAGTATTACTTAGTCAATTAAACTATCCCTCGGTGGTCCTATCTAGGTTATTTTTATGTGCAGATTGAAATGCCGAGCCAGTATGATGGAAGGGAGAAGCGTGAGATTTACCACGGGGCAGAAGGCGAGCAATGGCGAAGCTTTATTGAATTTGAAAAGAGGAAATACTGCAGTGGTGCTTAGGTATGTTCAAGCTAGTTCATGACCGCGATTCTGCGTTGACGAGTTATCTGACTGATGTAATCTCAAATCGCATCACGCATCTCGGCTACGTTATGCTAGCTCTTCATCAATACATACTCGCCGATTCCTCATGCATATCCCCGAGTTTACCTGCCAGCTTGGGTAATCTGGTTCCGGATATGTTCTGTTCACTCAATGCCGTTCGAACCTTTTATATAGCCAACTAGGAAATTCAGAAATGAGTAAATAACTATACCGTCCGTCGACATTTTACGCTTGCGATGCTGATTCTATGAAGTTTTGATAGAGAGCATCTTGGCCAATCTTATGTACCGAGCACTGGAAGAGACGGACAGATTGTAAGGTCCAAGCGGGGAAAACTCGATGGCGGGCATATATGTGAGGAGGACGAGTCGGAGGATTAAGAGGCAATGATATGACAAAAGGTGGGCCTTGGTTGTATCCTGAATCGAAATCGTACAATGTTCATTCTTGAATCCTTGAAATAGTCTGGCTGAACGAACGGGTGACCAGCACCTATCGAAAGTAGGCTGGCGCCGTGAAGATTTCTCTTAGAAATTTGTTTTTCCCTCGTGCATGATTTGAATCATGTTCTCACCCGATTTCCTTATTTGATACTGTACTCGGCATCCTTGTTGCTATATCCTCACCATTCAATCCCGAGCCTTTTTGCTTGTACTAGCACATCTAGAGATTGAAATCGCACATTCCGTTGTTATCCCTCCCGTCCTCATTTGACGTGGTTGTATGATCAGGCCATCGGCACATACTCCAAGAAACAGCCAATGAAGCTTCTATGGTGAGTTGTTTCAGTCGCATGTGAATCTCTTCTAAAGTATGATGAAAGCGCTGATCATTCCGGCACGCTAATCACCCCGGGCATGAATTCTCGTATAGATTGTTCCGACGCTTATCCTCAACTAGATGATAGGAGTACCCTAATTCTAATCGCTTTCGAAGTCTGAGCACAAGGCTGCTGTCAGGGTGGCTCATAGAAAGTGCAACACATTGATCTCGAGCAGTGGTACGTTTGCTTGACGAATATCTCATCTTATATTCCATTAGACGGTAGCCTTTTCAAGTGTACAGGTTGTTGAAATGATTTGAAGGACGCGACCGGAGATTTTTGAGATAACCAAAGTATACAGTATAGCGAAAGCTAAGGTGGTTGCGGAGGATTGAAGAAACGTGAAAGCTAGAAAAGATCAAGACTTATTTTGGAATTTTTCATAGAAACAATTGAAATGAGAATTCCTTGTCCCGACTCTTTTTGGTTTGTTCCCTGGGCTCGTGTAGGCGCTCATAATTTGGCTCGATTTACCTGGTATGATCACGTGCCGATATCTTCTCGCTTGTTCCCAACCTCGACCGAGCCCAGGCTACAGTTTCCTACTTCCACTATTGAGATATGCTTAGTATAGGGGCTCTGGATATCCGTAAAACATGTCTTATGATGCTTTGAAGTCGTTTTATGTGGAATCGCACACCCCAAGGATTTCGTGTACTAGCCCATCCTTTCCTTGAATGTTAATTTGTTCTGCTCTAGAAGCCACCCTCGGCCGAGGTGTTATTTGGGATCAATATCTATGATGTGTTTGCTAAAAACGACACTTATTAGCCGTTCGCGATTGGCATCATTTGTCGTGTATCGGTTAAGCGGAGCTAAGCAGTTCACCTTCCTTTGTAGTCTCGTCTTTAGGCAAACCAAGACGACGAGGTTAGTTCTCTCAGTGCACAATTCATTGCTATTTCTGATTTGAATGCGTTTCATAGTCGACCCGGCGTCATCAAGCACCGGCGCCTTCAATATAGCGAGGCGATGTGGGCTGGCACTGGACTGGCTAAATTATATATGACTCGTGAGTGGTATATCGTACCCCCGATCAATCACATTTGAAGAAGTTCTCAATTTCTAACGATTGCCTTTCTAGTTATGGTCGATATCATATACAACCAAGGAACCACGTGCGTTTGGCGAAAGCTATGTTGCCGGGTGGCAAGCTCATATATCCCCGGGCGCCTGTTCTATGCTTGGCGAGACAACGCGTTATATCACTAACGTTAACTTTTACCAGATTAGGGTTATCAAACAAAGATAGCTGATTGCAAATTCAGGTCGGGTACGCCACAGTGGCGGTGGCTACGGGGCTTTAAAAGTGCGTGTCCCACCCCGGATGACCCTCACCTTTCCACCACACTGCACCTTTCGCGATGGAGGAATCACTTTCAAAGGACCAGATACTCGAGCACGTTGTTTATCATGTGTTTCTACCGCCGAAGTTGCCACAACAGGCTCCGACCGAAATCAACAGTCGACTTATCAACCAGCGACTAGTTGAGCTGGTACTAGAGGCCGTCGACCGGTACGAGAAGCTCGTATCCAATGGGGACGGGACTTGGAATCGGATGGCTCGAATGCTCGCCAAGCTTGTTCAGGATACTATAATCCCGCTTGGAAGAGAAACTCTGGCATCGAGTATGTCAAATATGAAGACCGATGGTAAGTACCTGCTGCAGTAACCTAGCATCATGCTGATAGATCTCCGCTAGATGTGCTCGCACTTTATATTAGCGCCCAGAACGCCGCGATAATCATCCGCAAGTCATGCGAAACAACCACCTTCGAGATATTCGAGGCTCAGGCTCCTACTGAATCCGTCATGTCCATTCCGGGAAAGCTCGTTCGACACTTTCCAGGTCCCGCTATTGAGGTTCCGAATGCGACTGCTAGCGATCTCGATTTCATCGATGAAATTGCCAACTTCTTGGCTCGGATGAACGTGGACGTTTTCGAGGACGCCGTCTCGACCACACAAAAAGCTGGCTCTAGGGTGACCGAAGTGCGGGATGTCACAGATCCAAAATATATCTCACAGCTTTTCGCTGGAATCTTGCGCGGTTTTGGAAAGGAAGTCGAGCCTCGCCGTGTTCTCAAACGTATCGCCGATGAAGTTACCTGGGACAACGCATATCTTCCCTGGCGCCGCTCTCCGATTTGGCTCATCGTTCGTATCGCACTTCAAACTTCGGTCGAACCTACAGAATATAAACACTTTATGGTCTACCTTCATTCTCAATTGCTTGGTCGTTGTTGCAAGGACCCGTTCTCGAGCGATCTTCTGGCGGCCATGCGAATCAAGATGGCGCGTCGCTTGCTCAAAGTCAAAGAATTTGCTCCTCAATTTCTCGTCGAGGCCGCTGAAGCTGCAAGCGCCCAAGCCCAAACGCTTCTGAGCAACCGTTGGTCCACTATCCAAGCCGAGGTTCCAAACTTCAAGGCGCTAAAGCTAAATCTGGACGAAGCTGTTATTCAGTCCCTACCTCATTCGCGAGAATACCTCAATAAAGTTCTTCAGGGGCGCCCCAATCTCAGCAAATCCTCCACCTTCAGTCCTAATCACAGCAAGCGGCTGGACGGTCACCCTGATTTCGCTATATTCACCAACGGGGGCTTGTCTGGAGCTTTCAACGAGAGCAAGCATCTCGCCCTATTCGATTTCGAGGGTGCTGTTCACAGCCGACTTCCAACCTGGGTTGACGACAACATAAACCATAATTCGACCTTTGCATGCACTATAGTTTCTTCTTGCCTCGAACAGTACACCTCGGCTGCACTTTCATACTACAAAGAGGATGTCGCGGACCAATCGATTATGATGCTTACTATTATGGAACTCTGGGTCGCGCTCGACCGTTTGGCTACATCTCGACATGCTATATTGCTTAATTACTCTCCGGAGATACCCGAATACCTCGTTGAGGCCCTTCTGTTGCGGTCTGGTCTTCATCTCGAGCGAGCTACAATGGTTCAGACTTATCTACGTGGCCGTCATGAATGCGCCACCCGAGGCACAATTTTTACCTCGGCTTTCACTCATGACTCGCTCCCGGTTCGATTTTTTGATCAGTCATCCGAACTTTTCAAACTCAAGGAAGATATTGAGCAAGAAGCCCAGCGACAGCGCAATGAGAGAATCGGCGAAATGAATCGGCTAAACGACGAGCATTCTCGGCTTACACAGTTGGTCTCGCAAATCAGCTGCACATATCGCACAGACTGGTATGGCCAACCTTACCACAACAAGTCGAATTGCTATAAATGTGGACAGAGAGACAAAAAGGACAACCTGACCATCAACGTGCACGAGTGGCCCCTACCGTCAGGCCAGCTGGACGCCAAAGCGACTGTGTTTGAGCTCCGATGCCCAGAAGAGATAAACCTCTGGCGTACAGCAACATTTGCGATTCTCTATGACCTTGGTGGCTTAACCCGCGACAATAAAGCTGAAGTCCATTGCACGTTGGCGGATTATCAAGGCCTCTCTCAGTGGTCTTCCCAGCTTAGATGTTCAAACCATCGGATTACTATTGCTTCCACGGCCAAGTCGTTTAACAGGTCTCATTACACTTCAAAGAAGATTCCGGCGACCGAAAATGATGTGTGTCTCAATCATGCCCTACGGTTCATGTTATACGACTGCTCAAAAAAAACTTGGGCAGACTTGCCATTCGATGGAGTAAGCTTTGCGAAATATGGAACATTCGCCCTTCCAGCCAACAGCTCGTATTTCTACCTCCAGTCTTCGCTTGCGGGGACAGCGCATACAACAAACGAAATACTTGCCAACCAATCAGACTGTCCACAGGATCTCAACCTGCATGAGCATTATGCTTTTGGTACTCTGCGGAGCGGGCCGCGCCTGCAGTGGATGAATATTCTTCGGGGCTTGGAGGAGAATATCCTTACTTTTAGTCATGAAGAGACCGACCTTCTGCATACCCAGGCTGCATGGCAGATTGGCGTTTTATCTAGAGACAATACATCCCGAGACTGGCATCTAGATCTCAATGAATTGGACTTTGGCTCTCGTCTGGTTCAGCAAGCGAATCGTGTACTGGAACGCGTTCAGGCTAACTGGCTTGAAGGGATGACTGTTCGCACAATTGGTATGTTTTCTTATATGGCACCGCCACACTGTTGACTAATCAATTATACGTTCAGTTATGCTAACTGCCCGCTTGCTCTCGTCAACGACTGAGACCTCTGTTCATAGAGAAGCCTATAAACTTCTTAGTAAGACTCGGGATGTCACGTTTACTTGGCTTGAGCAACTCTCGCTCAAACTTCGAGACGCTGTAATTGAAGCTCAGATTTTCGACTATCAACAACGCGTTTGTGAGATGGCCGCCATATGTCGATCTACGTACGACGTCGATATTCTACATTTGCGCGAACTCCTATCAAACTCGGAGGATCATCTTGCTTTGATATCTTGCTCTGTAGCCCTATATGATAACCAGCCTCCGAATCTCGAGAAGGCGCCTCATCATCTCCAAACGCTTCTTTGCCGCGATCGGCGATTGTCGTTTAAGGTTCTCCCTTTTCTTATTGAGAAGATCCGCAACAATCCTCAGCTCTTGGATAACTCGGTCACTCGATCTTGGAATGGGTATTGTCCTGGCTTGGGTGGCTGGACTGAGCTCCCAGCTCCTAATTCTAGATGGGTCACAACAGCTACCGCAAACGGATCGACTGTTAAATCGCAGCAGGTGCACTTTAACTTGTTGGAAGGAAGGCTTCTTGTTGATGGCAAGCCGCTTGGGCGGTTGCCGCGCGATTATGTCGAGCACCCAACGTATGCTCGATTGTTCAATCAAGTAAGTACTATGAAGATATTTTTTTTGGGTCACTATCTCACAATGCGTGGTTTGGCTCGCTACAGAAAATCCTGGACGTTATTCCAGCCAACTTATCTGGTATGGTCTTCACGACTGGGACTCATATTAATGGCAACCAGGTATGATCTAATAGTTCTCCTCATCAGTATCAAGTGTATTTCTAATTGCAATTTGTAACAGGTATCACTCTGTATGGACAATGCCAAAGAGCTTATCGTTCAAACGCAGCGCGATGGGGCAACCTACGAACTGATACCTCATTCAAAACTTGCAAAAGACTTCCCAACCTTCTTCTCATCGGAATATCATCATTGGATTAACCTCGACACTAAGGTCGTAGAGTTTCGTCCGCTCGCCAACCCCTGGGTTTCAAATGAAAAGAACTGGTACCTCCAATCCCTAAGCTCCACGACTTTCGCGATGGAACAGGCCACTGAAACTGAGATCATTTCTATGATCAACATACATGGCCCTGCCTTTCAAGATCTTGCGGATCAAATTTCCCCCTTGGAATCGCCACGCTACTTGCATGTTACACGATTGATCACTCGCAATACCAATACCACCATTATTATGGCCTCTCTACCTCGTATGAAACTATCATTTTTCGTAAACGAAGATGCACAGCTCCAGTCCTTCAATTTCCGAGGGCAGGTTATCGACGAGAACCAGTCTACCGGAACAATGTCCGGTCTCCGCAACCAACTAGTACTGAGGGCAAAAGATCCAATGATGCAGTCGCTTCCGCAGTCTCGATCTGTACTGATTCCTCATGGCTTGGTCAATTTTTCCCCACGGGCTAATCATCCAGCAATCACTATTGACCGGGGATCGAGGCATCTGGTCACATTTTATCAGTACAAGATCGATACTGACTTGGGATATCTTGCGAACAACAATGCCAATCTCACTAGTCGTCTTTTCAAGATTTATCTCCACGCTCTTACTAGTCATTGCCTACCGGATCCGCTCACCGGTCGGACCGGGACCGAGGAGGCGTTGTACGAGCTCGGTGAATCTGCGACTACGTCGTTTGAACAAATCAATCAGGAGCAGGCCCGTCTCTTGAAGCTGATAGGAGAGCTCACACCTAAACGAGTATACTACCCGGACCATCTTAAAGCAATGCAAACGACCACTTGGGCTAGCCTCTCGCCACTTTCGCAACACTATGCTTTTTGCACCGCAGCAAACTCGATCCTGGAGCGAGCACGCGATTTACATATGTTCAACCCCTTAAAATTTGACCTCGACCAATACGTGACCAAACCAACTGAGATTCTGCTACAACGAGCCTTGAATCGAACTCAAATGTACTATCCCCTGGACACATTTAATCAACTTCTTACCCTCATGGAAAACTTTGGTAGCGATCAGTGGTACGAATCAAAAGATCATCCGTTGAGTGGCTGGACAGAACAATGTCAACTCGCATCTTGGGCATCTGATTTGGCGCACAAGAGATGGGGCCAGCCGATTTATCTAACTCGGGATTTGGTTTCCCAGTTTGAGCAGTGGGATAGCGTCCACGGGCCAGCGGCAGACCTCAAGCTCACGTACAACCGAGACTGGCTAAACCTTCGGCTTTCGTCCTCCTGGCTTTCGATATACAATTTGTGTCGACAAGCACAGGACAAAGCAAACCGGTACCGGCTCAATGTTTGCGTAGCAGCTGGAGCATACAGTGGCTCAATACCGCCTAGTCTCATTCCAGTCCTCATTTCATTTTCCGGGAATTTGTCGTTTCGGTCCTTGGATCCTCCAACTCATACTCTATACGAGCTGTCTAATAAGTACGACCCAACAGAAAGTCAAATTTCTGGCATTATATCTGGCGCTTGCCGCGATTTACAAGACACGCCATCTGCCAATATCTCGAAGGGAACGTATGAATCTGAATACGATTGGATCCAACGAAAGACAAGGGACTACGAATCAAACATATCCAGCCATCGATCCCAACTGACTCGAATTTGGTTGGATTCCTGGCCTCGTACTCCCTCGACCCCGTCTGGGACGTATAATTCATGGTTCAATATTAACTCTTGCCTTGAACAAGTCCGATCTTATTTTGATAACTGCTCAAAGAACACAAACATCCGGGATCATCTGCGCGATATTCAGCGGGCACTTTCTTCCGGTTCTGCATCACTCGGCCTCGATTATTCGAGCATGTCATCTGCTTTGTCGAAGCCTGGATCTCAAAACGCTGTTTCCGCGTGTCTCTTGAACACTCTCTCCTTTGATAGACTCGTGAATGAGCGACAGCAATCCAAGTTAGAAGACGTTCCCCTTGAACCTGCCATTGCCAATCCCTCTGCTAGAGGACAACCACCCAATACCACTCGGCTGAAGGATCTTCTTGCTGAGTTTTATGAAGATCCATCTCGTCCTCTTTTCCAACGTTACGGATTAGATCTTGAGATGAGCCGCGACGATCTCTCTCGTTCCGATACTCAAGCACCACCTGGCCAATTACCACCGCTTCCAGTCCTTGAAGAAAATCGCATTTCATATCGAGACTATTTGCGGAAGAATTTACAAACGATTAAAGACTGGTTAGGTCCAACCAAACCGCTCGATAATGTCGTATCTACATCTGGGATTTGGCCTCGGCTGACACCTCGGATCATTTTATCAAAGCTAGCACTCCGGGCTCGGACGAATATATTGCAAGATCGGCAAGTGGAGTTCCAGAAATATGCTCGATCCTACATAGAGTACCAACGCTCACAACGTCTGATCGGCTTAGCCTTGGATGGGAAGAATGACGAGTTTTTCAAGGAGCTAAATCTCGCAAATGCAAGTCCGGAGAAAGGAGGAAATCATCCTGATTGGTTATTAACTCAAGTGAGTCCTCTTCCCTTGTTTTATCGCCCCGATATTAATTAAGATACTCGATAGATTGAAGGGAACTTTAGCGCAAGAACAGTCCAAACTCAGGTCGCTCACGAGATGATCACGCCTTCGTCAGGACAAAGCACAGTCCTCCAGCTCAATATGGGCGAGGGCAAGTCCTCCGTCATCGTGCCTATCGTCGCCGCCGCTTTAGCAGATAGCACTCGCCTCGTCCGCGTCGTCGTCCTCAAGCCTCTTTGGCGACAGATGTTTGACCTGCTTGTCAGTCGATTATCTGGTCTAGTCAACCGTCGTGTATACTACCTGCCGTTTGGTCGGCACATTCAAGTTGGCGAGAAGCAGGCGACACAGATCCAGAGGATGTATGAAGAGTGTATGCGCGAAGGCGGAATCTTGCTTGTGCAGCCGGAGCACATCTTGTCGTTCAAGCTCATGGGTATCGACCAGCTACTGTCATCGTCGACGCCAGAACACGTCGCGGCCTCGAGATGTCTCCGCGAAACGCAACAATGGCTGTCAGACAATGCTCGAGACATATTGGATGAAAGTGACGAGATCCTGCATGTTAGGTACCAGCTTGTTTATACCGTGGGCGAACAGCAACCGCTGGAAGGACACCCCGATCGGTGGACGACTACTCAGCAGGCTCTATCGCTCGTGGCAAGTCACATCAATCATCTGAAGCAAATATACCCCGACAGCCTCAAGTACGAAGCTCGCGATGGCGGACAATTTCCATTCGTACGAATAATGCCAGAATCAAACGCCGCGGTCTCTGAGCTCATTCTGTCCATTGCGGAGGATGTGATTCAAGGGTTGCTGCCAAACCTAAATCTCAGCCTCCTACCCCAGGCAACCCGAGACGTGGCATTGCGCTTTCTTGTCAACCGTGATGTTTCGCAGAGTGAGAGTCAAGTGATCCAGAGCACCGACCTTTCTATGCGTGGTGGGCTGCTTCTTCTTCGGGGCTTACTAGCTTGTGGGATCATCGAATTTGCATTGAAGAACAAGCACTACCGGGTAGATTATGGACTACATCTAACCCGCTCGCTCCTGGCAGTACCCTATCAAGCAAAGGTATGATCTTCGGATATGTCGAAACATTCTTGCTCAAAACTTTCATAACAGGATATTCCAAGTCTCCGGGCCGAGTTCGGTCACCCTGATGTCGCGGTCGTGCTCACTTGCTTGAGCTACTACAACAGCGGCCTTACTAATGCTCAACTCGACACCTGCTTTGAGCTACTCTATAAGCTCGACAATCCAAACCTGGAGTACGAGCAGTGGGTACGCCGGAACGAGGATACGCCGTCAAATATTAGTCAGCTGAGCGGTATCAACCTCAAGGACCGTGAGCAGTTTGCCAACGAGCTCGTCCCTACGTTTGGGCGTAACGCCGCGGTCGTCGACTTTTTTCTTTCGTCGGTCGTTTTCCCCAAAGCAGCGAAGCAGTTCCCTCATAAGCTGTCTACCTCTGGCTGGGACCTTGCCGAGGCTAAGATGCACGTTACCACCGGCTTCAGCGGCACAAACGACAACCGATACCTTTTGCCCACATCGATCAAACAGTCCGACCCGGTCAAACAGTCGGCAACAAACGCTCTAGTCCTGAATTACCTACTTCAACCGGAAAACAACCACTATTTGTCTATTCAGCGTGCAGACGGCGAGACATGCTCGGCGAAGGAGTTCCTGAGTATACTAGTCGAGCAAGACCCTGAGATACGCGTGCTACTAGATGTCGGTGCGCAGATGCTGGAGCTGACAAACAGCGAGTTGGTGAAGTACTGGTTGAAACTACGACCGGATATTGCTGCGGCAGTATACTTCAACGACAAGGACGAGATGGTTATTCTTCCCCAGAACGGCTCTCCAATCTCTTTCCACTCCTCACCGTTCGCCCAACAACTAGACAAGTGCATTGTGTACCTGGATGATGGCCATACTCGCGGTACGGACTTGAAACTACCCAAAGATACACGTGCGGCTGTGACGCTAGGTCCGAAAGTGACCAAGGACCGCTTGTTGCAAGGTATGCATTATCGTCATTCTCCTTATTCTGGCCCCTTTTGAACTTTAATCTAGGATGTATGCGTATGCGCAAGCTAGGGTTCGGCCAATCTGTCATTTTCTGCGCCTCACCCGAGATCGACATTCAGATTCGAAAGGCGGCCAAGTTGGCCCCTGAGAATCGAATCGACACCCTAGACGTGATACGCTGGGCGATGCTAGTAACCTGCAAAGACTTACATCATCATATTTCCCACTGGGCGCAACAAGGAGTCGAACACAACCGCCGAGCCATCGCACTGCAGAGGTTTGCCAAGACAGAAAGTATCAAAGATCTCAAGCGTGGTTGGATGGCCCCCGAATCTCGTACCATCGAAAAGATGTATGGTGTTTCTAGCCCCACGTCTGGAATTTCTGAGTGTTTTACTGGTACTGCGCTCGGGATCTCAAGCCTCAAGGAGCAACTCGATGTTTTAGGCGTTCGAAAGCTAGAAGATCCTAGTATGGACGAAGAACAAGAGCGGGAGGTTAGCCATGAAATCGAGCGAGAACGTCAGATTGAGCGGCCACCTAAATCCCAACCTGCTTCTCACTACGTTCACCCAGACGTACGGCGCTTTGTTCAAACAGGCTCCCCATCAATCTCGGGTTCATCTGGCATCATCTCCTTGTTCACGCCTTTAGAAGATGCCGGAGCTTCTGGACGTGAAGCTTGGTCGTCAAAGTTATACGCTAGCCTGGACTTCTGCAAAGCACTCGCAAAAACCAATGTGACTCGGCTCGGCGAATATATGCGCCCTGTAAACTGGGTATTGTCGGGACCGGATGGTACTCTAGTCGCTTTGAGTCCATACGAAGCTGACCAGCTCCTTCCTGATATCCGAACGAGTGCTTTCGTGCGGCTACACGTATTTTCGCCACGATTAATCAAGTCCATGCTCTCGTTCTCTGATCTCCGGTTTTACTCGACTCCGTCAGTGACGAACTGGCAATCGCCTGACTTGCTTCTTCAGCTTCAGCTAAGCCTATTCGCTGGACAGCTCTATTTTGACGACTACGAACAGTACCGTGCCATGTGTGGTTTCCTGGGGATCTTCATCGGATCGGAAGATGACCGAAAGTCGGCCAAGATCCAAATCCAGAGCGACGGCTTTATCCTAGAATCGGATCGACGTAAAGTCTTGGTGCACGTACCAGAATACTCTGAGTGCAAGTTTACGGCTAGTCCTTTGGGTGCGGTGAAAGAGCTTATGGGGTACCGTCGAAAGGGAATGGAATACTTGCGCACGCACTTGGGTCAGATGTTGCACGCCCGTCAGCTCACGCAGAATGATTTCTAGCTCTGGTAAGACACTTTATCTCCTATCTCTGAGCTGCTCTGACTTTCCATGCTTGTTCAGAATATCTAAATGGCATCCTTTCCCCTGCATCTTATTCTCTCGCGAATTTTGAAATATTTTCTTCCGCTACGGCCTTATGAATGTCCGATTCTGCAATATAGATATTTTTTCTCGATCTAAATGAATTTTAAGCAAGGTCAAAAACACGATGCAAGGCATGTCGGGTAGAGACTGGATTTGTGCCAGGGGTAAGGAGGCCTAACCACGTGATATTTTTAGCTTGTTTGGTGGCGCTAATGCGTCAAGCTCGCCAGATGATACCCACGACAACCAGATCCCTATAACATCACTAAATATTTGGGTCTTTCGAATAAAACAATCCACCACTTGATTAGTCCGGACATTCATACGGATCATCAAAATAACTCTGACGTCGCTACTCAAGCTCATCGCCACCCTGAGCGAAACTCACACTTGCTACAAAACGACCTAGCATTAACCAGTTGTGCTTCTGTCTGGCACTATATATCTCTCGCTCCGCTGCTTAATCCTACGGGATCATATATGTTGAACGAGTCGAACGCCAAGAAAGGCGATGGGAGATAGGAATGATATTTTCTGTAACCGAGATGGTTACGTATTTCGATGTAAACTGGTTAGAGTGAGCAGTAAGTGCCGAACTTGTCATCTATTGAGCTTTGTGTTATGCTAACGAAATGCGCTCCCAGATGACCAACGCGAGTATTTTTGGTCTCATCTACAATAACCTCCTCTTTCGCGGCTTTCTCCCTCGGTTTGGACGGTTATCTAACTACGGTCACGACTTCATCGAGATATGCTTAGAGGAGCAGCTGCTCGCCATGACCTATGGGTCACGCTATACCGAACACAACATCAAAGGGGATTACGTGTCGCACGGCTTGGGCTCGATTACGAGTGTTCAGGCTCCTTGCGAACGAGGCCAATCAATGTGTGGGTGAAATTATTTTCCTCCTTTCTGGCATCTCGTTTGTGGTATCTGACAATGAAGACCTTGCTTTAGGCCTTTTATTTATTTATGTCTGCTGCCGAAACACAGAGAGAGCCTCGTGCAGTTCGACCCACTAATCCGGGGAGACAGCTTGACGGAGCGAGAAAATATAACGAGGGCCAGTTCAATGATGGGCGTAAAGCCTACGGTGCGACGAAGAACAGTATTTCCTACTAGCGTTCGACAAGTTACAAGGCGACTATTAGTGTGTATCGTGAAATGCGATTTAGAGATGTAGAGAAGTGACGTGGTACTAGGTTTGCCGATGAATCTACTTTCTCTTGCCTACTGCGCTGATTGAAGAATCCAGGTGCTCAATGCTCGGACGAATTTGTTGCCGATTAATCGCGTGGCTTCGCTTCGATTGCTCCCAGCCGCCACTCTCATCCATTTCGAGTTCCCTCTAGCTTCCAATTTTCTAGATTGCTCTAGATGTCCAGAAGCAGATGTTCTTGTTTCGGTTTCAAACCTTGCGCGTCGCTATTGCCACAGCCTACTTGTACCCGATTTCGTTCTCCGAATCTGATCAAATTCTGTCAGTTATGATACAGCATGTTTCCTCATGTGTATAAGTGCTATACCAACAGTATACAAGTGTCAGCGAATCATTCAACGCATTATATGGCGGGCTAAGTTTTCTTCAAACGCACAAAGATTATCCTTATATGTCTCGGTGGCGCTGGTTAGCAAGGGTGTGTCAGCTCAGCGACTAATTACCTTGCCCTAGCAAGGTTTCTACCCGTGAAAATACTACCCCCCCAAAATTACAAAAATTTATACATATTTATTTCTGTTGTGGTCAAAACTATGACCCGGACCGACACAAGCCGGACAGATTCGCTCCGCGATTTGTCCATCAAGCGAGTCCTCCGATAAACACGGAGCACAACGTGACTCGCCTCAAGCACAGTCATCCCGGTACTTCTGTTCCCCAGGAAATCGCCAAGTTATTCACTCGACACTCAACGAACGCATCGAAATCATTGAGCTTGTCGATATAAAAACTCAGATGGAGAACGTTTGAGAGCGCTTGAGGCTGCTCGACCGGAGTTGGATCTGTAGTCTGCGTAGCCTTCGGGTTGACCTTATTTGGTTGCACATTCCGAGCCGGACCTATATAACAGTAAGCTTAAAGAAGTTTGCGGTAACTCTCTCATAGGCTCAATGACTGCATGTTTGTGTATGCGTTGTTTGCAATATCTGTCGTCATCGGCAACAACAGTTCGTTTTGGAAGTTTTGAATGACATTCAATGCGCAGCCTACAACTACCACTAGGCAATAGATGGATTGATTGCAAGTAGACGGACGTGTTCTCGAAGTGATTGTGTGGGACTGAAGGATCGTATACACCTTCCGCTGTGGGATGCACTTGGACGCAAGGCGCAACATAATCAAATCGGTCCCAACTTCGGTGGTCGAATACATATCCAAACTAATTATATGCGTTATCACAGTTGATTAGCCGATAGAAGCTCTGAACGAACCATAATGGCATTTTTTGTACTTCCTGTCATGTATGTCCGGCTCGGATGTGCAACCGAACAAGCTGAACTCAAAGGCTACGCAGCCACGAGGTCCAGCTCCGGTCGAGCAATTTCAAACGCCCGAAAGTGCTCTATCTGGGTTTTTGTATCGACAAACTCGATGGCTTCGACGGCTTCAATGCGTTCATTGGGGCTCAATGAGCAGCCAAGTAATGTTCTGACATCTACAACTTCCATGGTTGTACACTTGTATTGAACCTACTGTTGAACTCAGCCGCATATACCTCCATGTTCCTCTTGTATTTCCTCCTATCGCTTCCGTCTCTCTGACTATTGTCCCCGTTCCTCCATATGTAAATACATGCGTGGTTGTATTCCGCATTCCATCCGTACTTTCACGCGTTGCTTTGTACATAAACCGAACCGATGGATCGCTCTAATAGCAGCAATATTCTACCACCTATTCTATCTGTGACTCATCTATTCGAGCTCAATCGCTTAAATTCGATCACTGCACTATTTACATTCACAGCGCCATCTCCGCATCAATGAATTCAGCCTTTCAAGTTCCCCAACCTCAACCTTACGAAATCAACATCGATTGACTTTCAAAAAATAGCACAATAAAAGTCCTGATGATTGGTTTACTGGTAGCAGTGCGTGTAAGAGTGAGACACAACCTACGGAGGCAGCATTCTCGGTACTCAACCACAGAAGAGGACCCGACAGGCGACCTCTTGGCCTCGTCTAGAGGCCCGCCTCGAGTTGCGCGTATAAACGCACCATCATGGTGTCCTCCTTTTCCGACCTCCCACCTTCGCTCTCAATTCAATAGCTATTTGAGCGCGCTACCAAGCCTGGTACCACCTGGATTTTGACTCGGAGGCAGTCACGTGACCCCTCGGCAAGGTATGGGCCGCAAGGCGGCGCTCGTGAATATTGATCAACTGATCCTACACCACCACACGGAATGGCGGAAACTCTTTCAGAGAACGAACTACTCTTAAACATTGTCTATCACGTATTTCTACCTCCAAAGTTACCCCAGCAAGCACCGTCCAACGATAATGAACAGCGCATTAATCACCTACTTGCTCTGCGGGTACTGGATACCGTCGATCAATACTCCAAAGCTATCTCTGAGTCCACTGAAACATGGAATCGGATGCACACTATGCTCTCTAAGTTGGCTCGAGATATTTTGGTCCCTCTTGAGAAATCTATTCTCGCGAAGGATATGATGAACATGCAGGTCGGCGGTAAGCATATAACGCTAAATTTAGGATCCTACTAAGATCATAGTTATAGATGTCTTGTCCTTGTATATACGCGCGCAGAATGCTGCTGCCATCATACGAAAATCCTCTGATGTCACAACTTTTGAATTTTTTGAAGCGCAAATCCCCAACTCATCCATTATGTCTACTCCGGGAAAACTTATCCGCCACTTCCCGGGCCCAGCTATCCAAGTACCCAACTCGATTGCCAATGATGCTGGTTTCATCAACGAAATCGCGAACTTTCTAGCTCGGATGAATCTCGATGTTTTGAAGAACGCCACTGCAACGACAAGGAAAGCTGGGTCTCGGGTAGCCGAGGAGCGAGACACGGCGGATCCGCACTACATCTCTCAGCTTCTTACTGGTATTCTTCGTGGCTTTGGTATAGAAGTGGAGCCTCACCGTGTCATCAAGAGAATTGCCGATGAGATCCTATGGGATAACGCATACCTTCCTTGGCGCCGGTCTTCTATTTGGCTTATCGTACGGGTTGCACTTCAAACATCGGTTGGTTCGACAGATTATAAACGCTTTATGATCTATCTACATGCTCATCTGCTTGGCCTTTGCTGTAATGACTTCTTCTCGAGCGATCTCCTGGCAACAATGCGGATCAAGATGGCGCGCCGACTGCTCAAGATCCAGGACTCAGCACCTAGCTTTCTTGTCGAATGGGCAAAAATTGCGAGCAATAAAGCTGAAATACTTCTGCAAGCTCGTTGGACCGCTATCCAAAACGAGGTGCCGCGATTTGGCCCGTTGACCCTGGACCCCGAGCGGGCCATAGTCCAATCGCTTCCAAATTCTCGAGAGTACATGAGCAAAGTTTTACAAGGGCGTTCAAAGCACGACAAGCCTCGTCTCTTTAAACCTGGTGATGGTTTGGGTCCCACCGCATATTCTGACTTCTCGAAGTTTGAAAACGGAGCTTTGGCCAGCTTATTCGGCAAGCACAAACATATCGCACTTTACAGCTTTGAAAACAGTGTTTATAATCATCTTTTAGCTTGGGTCGACAATGCTATCTGTTGTAAGGACAACCAAGCGACTCGGTTACGATTGTGTTATGTAAGCGCCTTTGTCTCTTATCTCCCGTAGTTACTATTATTGCTGTCGCTCCCTTGTTATGTTTCTGTCTATTGTCATGTATCGCATATATGCGCTCTCTACCATACAGCAAATCTCTATCCTATCCATTACTCCCACTGCGTGACATTCAACAGGTTATGAGCCCCGGCAGAATATAACCTACTAGCTGCAATACCGACTATCCACTTTATTACTCGCATCGCTGCCTCACTATGGCCCCATCTGATACCTCGTCGACCCCGCCGCCCACTGCCCCTGCCGAAGCTACGGCATCAGTTGGGTCTGGCATGTACAAAATCGACAAGCTTACCGGCCAAGATAATTATATCGTCTGGCGCATGCGAATGGTCGATATTCTAGTCGACTGCGGCTTATATGACTACGTCGACGGAACGAAGACGGACCCTGGTTCTACAAGCGCATCCGAGAGTACGAAATGGAGCTCAAACGATCGCAAAGCACTCAGCGCGATTCGTCTCCGTTGCTCCGACGCAATTTCCGTCCAACTCGTCCGATTTACAGTCTCAAAGGAATGCTGGAACCACCTTAACTCGCTCTATAAATCCTCGTCCCTACTTGGTCTTTTGTCTGCTAGGAACCGCTTCTACCGCATGGTCATGCGAGACGATCAGTCACTTGAAGACCATATGCGTGAACTACGTATTGCGATGGACGAACTCACAGTACTAGGCGAGACACTAAACGAGCTCGATTATGCACTACAAGTCATCGGCTCGCTGCCTGTCGCCTGGCAATCGTTCATTGGCACTATATCCTGGCGTGTGGATCGAAATAAACAAGACGAACGCGACAAGTATGCGCAAGACTTACTTGCTCGCCTTATGGACAAAGAACGGCGCAAGCAAGGCGCTATGAACGGTTCCGACGTCACCCTGTTCTCCAAGTCATCCCCCAGTTGCTTAAACAAGTCAGACATCGACTGCCACAACTGCAAAAAGAAAGGGCACATTAAAAAGGACTGCTGGGCTGAAGGAGGAGGTGCTTACAAGCCAGGAGGAGGCCGTCGGAAGCGTGGAGGGCGAGGGAATGGCAAGAGCGACGACGCTAATGCCGCCGTTGAAATGGCGTGCATGGCCTATAGCGAATTTGTCCCCCGAGGCGCCTGGCTACTCAACAGTGCAACATCTTCGCATGTAGTGTCGGATCGAGCAAATTTCTCCACCTACACCCCCACACCAAACGCCACAGTTAATGGCATAGGGGGAGGCGCATCGATAGCTGGGCGAGGGGAGGTAGTCGTCGAGCTTATAGGATCAAAGGGCAAGCGTACGCCGCTTCGCCTCAAGGACGTCGCCCATGTGCCAAGCACGCCGCATAACCTCGTCTCCGTTGGGCGAGTAACGAATGCTGGCATGACGCTAAAGGCAGCGGGCGATGTATTCGATATTCGCAGCTCCCGGGGAGCGCATATCGGGAAGGCGGTCAAGCGACGCGCTGGGGAGCGAGGCTGCTTGTATGTTATAGCGCTAGAGGTTAAGCGCAGCGAACAGGCAGACGTTGCCCTGGTGGCGAGGCCGTGGGAAGAGTGGCATCGAGCGTTGGGACACGCATCGATTGATACGCTCCGGGTGATGGCGAAAGAAGAAATGGTCAAAGGGATGGAGCTGAAGGGACCAGCGCCTAGGGAGCACTTCTGCGAGGTCTGCGTCCAAGGGAAGCATAAGGTCGCGCCGTTTCCGGCTGAATCAGAGACCAAAGTGGAGAAAGTGGGCGATCTTACGGTATCGGACGTTTGGGGACCAGCGCCAGTCCAGGCCATCGGCGGGTACAAGTACTATGTCTCATTTACGGACGTAGCTACACGGTTCACGACGCTCTATTTTATGCGAGACAAAACCGAAGTACCAGATCGATACAAGGACTACGAGGCGTTCATCTCTAATCTACATAATCGCCGACTCCGCACTGTCCGATTCGATAATGGCCGCGAATACCTAAATGCGCCCCTGCTAGCCCATATCGCCTCCCAAGGAACCTCCTACGAGACCACCGCACCCCACTCGTCCGCTCAAAACGGCATTGCCGAACGCCTAAACCAAACAATAGTCAGTCGAGGGCGCGCCATGCGGCTAGCTGCCAACCTCCCCAAGTATCTATGGGTTGAGGCATTTCGACATGCATGTTACCTCAAGAATCGCACCTACACACGCGCTCTTGACGAGTTGAAGACCCCGTATGAGCTTATGTATGGCACAAAGCCCGACCTTAGCGCTCTACGTGAGTTTGGGTCGCCGTGCTGGGTCCTCGATCAGAGTGGCAACAACTCAAAACTGGATGCGAAGTCCACTAGACGTACCTTTGTTGGTATAGACGTCGGTGGAAAGGCCTGGCGATACTGGAGCCATGAGCAGCGAACGGTTTTGGTGTCTCGAAACGTCAAATTTCCGCCAACGCCGGCAGCTAAAGAGCCAGATGACGACGAGCCCTTGGCTACTGTGCCCGTCGAGGGGGAGGGAAACCCCCAATCTGAACCCGCGCTCGCTCCTGTGAAGGCCGAACCAACAACTCCCATCAAACCCGAGGTCCCAAATGCGCCTGCCAAGGCTGCTCCGCCACCGCTACCTGCTATAGTCGAGAGATCGCGACGAAACCTACCACCTGTTCCATACGATCTTGTTGCCAAGTATGGCAGAGGCGCGAACCCAAATGCCAGATTTGACGCCTATGGACCGTATGTAAGCGATAACTCAAAGCGCGAAGCCGCAAACGCTGCAAATGAGGAATACGCGCATGTAGCCGAAGAGGACGCGACGTTTGACGACGCATATAGCCTATTAGTCGTCATGGATCTAGCGCTTGACACTGAAACAAGTGATCCTAACGACAAACCAACTTACCATGTGGCAATGAAAGGCGTCGATCGCGAGCTATGGCGCGAAGCAACCGAGGTGGAAGTCGCTCAGCTGAAAGCTGCAGGAACCTTTGTACTGGTCGACTTACCGGCTGGAAAGAAAGCCATCAAGTGTGGCTGGGTTTTGAATCGAAAGCGCAACGCTAACGGGGACATTGTGCGACACAAGGCGCGATTGGTTGCCAAGGGGTACTCCCAGGTGGAGGGGATCGATTACCACCTCACCTTTGCCCCCGTACTTCGATTGGACGCATTTCGCTGCCTCTGCGCGATTGCTGCGATCCTTGATCTAGATATTACACAACTAGATGTCGTTGGAGCGTATCTAAACGGCAAACTCGAGGAGGAAATTTATATGGAACAAATTCCCGGGTTTAGCGATGATACACCACGAGTATTACGACTCCTGAAGACGCTCTACGGTCTCAAACAGTCTGGGCGAGTCTGGAACCGCCGACTGCACGATGCGCTTTTATCGCTTGGATATGCGCGATTATTCTCTGATTCTTGTGTTTACCGACGCCTCCAGAGAGGCAGTTTATCTATCTTAGCTTTTCATGTTGACGATGTCGCTATTTTTACCTCAAAAGGGTACTCTGCGCACGTCAAGGGGGAGCTAATGGCCTTATTCGACATGCGCGATTTAGGCGAACTCAATCATTTTGTCGGTTTTCGCATCACTAGGGATCGCTCTAAGCGTATACTTACGCTCACACAAGACGCATACATCAGGTCGATTATCAAACGCGCTGGTATGGAGGGATGCAACCCTTCTGATACTCCTATGTCTCGTACTACGGTACTTGACCGTTATAAAGGTACACTGCCGGACTACCCCTACTCAACAATGATAGGCGCACTCATGTATGCAGCCTTGGGCACCCGACCGGATTTAACGTACCCCGTCCAACACCTCGCTCAGTTCTCGACCTGCTACGGTCCTGAGCACGTGACTGCGCTCAAGCGCGTCCTTCGCTATGCTGCTGGTACAGCAGATAGCTCAATTACTTACTACGGCCTTGCTGACAACGGCAAGATTATGGAGGTCGGATACGTCGACGCCAACTGGGGACTCGACATACTCGACCGACGCTCAGTGTCAGGTATGGTTTTCCTGCTCGCATCGGGTCCGATTGCTTGGAGCTCGAAGAAACAAGCGACTGTATCGCTCTCTTCTATGGAAGCCGAATACATGGCCATGTCTTATGGCATTCGACACGCGCTGTGGCTGCGCTCTTTCCTTGCCGAGCTTGGATTCGAGCGCATACACGCTACACCGGTGCTCACCGACTCTCAATCGGCAATCGCACTCGCCCAAGACTCCCAGTTTCACGGTCGATCGAAACATATCGATATACGACACCATTTCATTCGTGAACACATTGAGAACGGCGAGATTGTAACGCCTCACGTGGCTGGTGTTGACAACCTTGCAGACGGCTTTACTAAGCCTCTTCCCGCTGTTGATTTTTCTCGTATATTTTCTACTTTGATGACCTCGTCTTATGTTTGAGGGGGAGTGTTGTAAGGACAACCAAGCGACTCGGTTACGATTGTGTTATGTAAGCGCCTTTGTCTCTTATCTCCCGTAGTTACTATTATTGCTGTCGCTCCCTTGTTATGTTTCTGTCTATTGTCATGTATCGCATATATGCGCTCTCTACCATACAGCGAATCTCTATCCTATCCATTACTCCCACTGCGTGACATTCAACACTATCCATCACCATTCAACGGCTTCTTGTGTTATTATCTCTTCCTGCCTCGATCAATACCTGACGGCTGCTCTCTCGTGCTATACAAAAGATATTGCAGATCGATCGATCATGGTGTTGACCATTATGACACTTTGGATGGCACTGGACCGGTTAGTTGCCTCACAACACAGTATATTACTTGAATACTCTCCCGAAATTCCTGATAATCTCATTGAGCCACTACTGTTACGCTCTTCAATTCACATAGAGCAAGCACGTATAGTCCAAAACTATCTTCGCGATCGACACAACAATTCAATACATGGCTCGGTTTTTGTTGCCAAACTCAATCAAAATTCACTGTCTGTCCGATTCTACGATCAGTCAAGCACTCTCCAGATGCTCAAGCATAACATTGAAGAACATGCCCAACGAGAGCGCAGCGCCAAACTCAATGAGCTGGAGCAACATAATAATAAATACTATCAGCTCATTGAATCGGCATCTCAAGTCAATTGCACCTATTATGAGGACCAATATGGCAGGCAGGTTCATTCCAGGTACTGTCAAAAGTGCAATCTGGAGTCCCAAGCCGAGGGTATGCGCATTATGGTTCACGAATGGCCCTTGCCGTCAGGACAACTTGAGGCCAAGGCAACATTATTTGAACTCCAATGCCCAAAGGAGCTTGGTCTTTGGCGTGACACAACCTACAAAATACTTGTCGATCTTGGAGGCGCAATATTTGGAGAGCGTGATACTTATCATTCTACCTTAGTAGGTTATGATGGACTCCAGAAATGGGTTGTATCCTCGAAATGCCGTATCAGCTTTGCATCCTCATCCAAATCGTTCAATCGCTCCCACTACTCAATAGTCAAAATTCCATCCACGGAGGGTTGGGTTTGTCTCAGCAATGGCTTGAACTTTAGCCTGTTTGACATAAATAATTATATCCGGATTGCTCACTCATGTTCTGACGCAAGCTTTTTGAAGTATGGGACCTTCGTCCTCCCAAAAAACAGCCCATATCATCATCTTCAGAACTCACTCGCCGAAACATCGCATACCTCAAATCAGATCCTTGCTAATCAGTCGAACTGCCCAAGAAACATAACACTGCACGAACATTACGCATTTGGAACACTGCGGAGCGGACCGCGTTTGCAATGGATGAATATCGTTCGAGGCCTTGAGGAAAACATACTTACTTTCAGCCACAACGATATTCACACGCTACATGCACAAGCGGCTTGGCAGCTTGGGGTCTTGTCTGGGGACGGCCAAACTCATGAGTGGCATCGAGAGCTTGATCAACAAGGTTTTGCCCGTCGCTTGGTCCGCCAGGCGTCCAAGGCACTGAATCGTGTCCGTGCCAATTGGCTTGAAGGTACAACAGTACACATATGTAGTGAGTGATAATTTTACTTGTTTCAAAGTAAACTATGCTTATTTAGGTCATGCGTGAGTTATGCTTGTCGCACGATTACTTTCATCGACAACCAGTACTACTACTAGTCAACAGGCTCTGGCTTTTCTACGTGACGCTCGCGTTGTGACATTCAAATGGCTTGAAAAGCTCCTACAAAAACTTCAAAATGACGAAAGCGGAGCACAAGGTTATCAACAAAGCGTCTACGAAATGGCAGTTATTTGTCGATCTACCTATGACATCGATGCCCATCTGCTTGAATTGCTGTCAACTTCTGCAGACTGGATAACATTCATTTCCTGCGCCATAGTCTTATACGACAATCGACCAACTGTACTCCAGAATGCACCTCTGCATCTTCAGATATTTTCTCAACGCGACAGCCGGCTGGCTTTCAAAGCAATGCCAATCCTACTTCGTATTATGCGACAGGACTCTCGACTGCTGGACGACTCTATTTCTCAATATTGGAACGGGTATCGCCCCGGTCTTCTTGGGTGGACCATAGCCTCTGAAATGAGCCCACAATGGGTTACAACTAGTACTGCAGACGATCAAACCGGTGTTTCGCAGAAGGTACATCTCAACATACTAGATGGCCAACTTTTAGTCAATGGTCAACCTTTTGGACGACTGCCGCACGACTATATCAGCCATCCAACGTATGTTCGGCTATTTGGGCAGGCGAGTATCATGAATAAATTTGTCATGTGCGAGCTTATGATAACGAGTTATTTCCTGTTCAAATAGAAAGTACTTGCTGTTGTTCCCGCGAGAGCTCCAGGCATGGCCTTTGAAACTCGTATACGTATCGAAAACAATCAGGTTTGGCTGTTTCAAATAAATGCATGTTAGAGCCATAATACTGATGCCATCTCCCGCAGATTTCATTCTCTTTAGAGAGGGATGGGCAACTGATAATCCAGGCTCTTCAAGGAGATAGCACACTCGAGCTGATTCCCCACTCAAAGCTTGTCGAAGATTTTCCATTATTCTTCTCTTCAGACTATCATCACTGGATGAATCTGGAATCTGGTATTGTAGAGTTTAGATCACTTTCTAAAGCCTGGGTCTCGGACGTGAACAACTGGCGACTTCAGTTCTCAAGCACTTCAGCTTCAACGCTAGACAGGTCAACTGAAAACGGATCAATCTCTCTGGTCAGCGTGCACAGTCTTGACTTCCAAAGTGTTTCTTGCCGAATTGCTCCGCTCGAATCCTACCGCTATCTGCACGTAACTCAATCAAAGCTCTATCCCTACAAAATCAAAGCTGAGCTACCTCGCGGTAAGTTGGCGTTTTTCGTCAACAATGATATGCAGCTTGAGTCTCAAAATTTTCATGGTCAGGTTATTGACGAGATACAGTCATCCGGCACTATGTTTGGTTTACAAGACCAACTAGTGCTTCGAAGTAAATATACGATTCTAGAATGCCTCCCACATACCCGAACTATTCTGATCCCCTATGGCGTTGTTAAATTTGCATCTCACTCGCACCACACGAGAGTAACCATCAACCGGACCTCAGAGAGACACATGCCTTACTACCAGTACAAGGTTGACACCAACTTGGGATATCTCGTAAATAGCAACACCAGTTTGACAAGCCGACTATTCAAAATCTACCTTCATGCGCTCACCAGCCATTGTCTGCCGGATCCGCTAACAAACAGGACGGGTACAGAGGAGGCTTTGCATGAGCTCAGTGAATCTGCCACTACTTCTTTTGAACAGATCAGCGCTGAACAGGCGGGTCTCTTACAACTTCTTGGAAAGCTCACACCACAAAGGGTCTATTATCCCACCCATCTCAAAGTTATGCAGAAAACCACTTGGAAAAACTTGCCGCCACTGTCACAACACTATGCTTTCTGTACTACTGCTAATTCAATTCTCGAACGAGCGCGCTCTTTGCAACTATTCAACCCCCTGGGTTTTGATCTTGAATCGCATTTGACGACCCATAAAGATGATTTGCTGAAGCGTGCTGCATATCGAACTCGAGCATACTACCCTGCCAATACAGTAGATCGGCTACCAACCATTTGTGGACTGTCTAGCAATACCGATTGCTGGTACGAAGGGAGGGACCATACTTCTAGTGGCTGGACAAAATTCGGTCAACTTGCGTCCTGGGCATCAGGTTTGGTGCACCAAAAATGGGGGGAACCAATCTACTTAACGCACAATCTGGTATCTCAGTTCGAGCAATGGGGTAATATTCAAGGGCCTTCTAATGATCTTGCTCTCACTTATGACCGTGCTTGGCTGAATGTGCAGTTGAATTCGTCTTGGCTTTCGATTTACAATCTATGCCGGGAAGCAGGTTCTTTAAACACTCCGTATGGACTCAGTGTTTGCTTGGCAACCGGGGTGTATCACGACTGGCTAGCGTTACCGTTTGTTCCAGTTCTTGTGGCATTTGCAGTTAACCCAGCATTTGCCTCCTTGTTGCCTCCGGCCCACTCGGCTTACAACCTACATGATGGGTATCAGTTAGAGGCTAGTCGCGTTTCGGAAATAATCAGTAGACATCACCTTGACATTATGAATACTCCTTCGCGCAACATATTGCAAGACAAGGAAGAATCCCGATCTGACTGGTTCCGCCGCCGGAAAACCCACCATAATTCGAATGTTTCTACTCTACAGCCGGAGCTGACTCAGCTTTGGGTCAAGTGCTGGCCGGACCGCCCTTCAATCCCGGCATCTAGTGAATATTCCTCCTGGTTTAATGTCGATGGCTGTCTTCGGGAAATCCAGCCTTACTTCAAGAGCTGCTTGAAAAACATAGCCATCCGAGATCATCTGCACCGTGTCGAGCATGTGTTGTCTTCAGGTCCTGGGACACCCGGGCTCGCTTATTCAATTCCGCCTTCCGCTTTACCTAAGCCCACATCTCAAGGCAATAATTCTATGTGCCAAGTCATGGACTTAATATCTTTTGATGGACTCATGAAATGCAGAGCTCGGCAATCGCTCATGGATGTTCCTCTCAAGCCTGCGCTTCCCATTTTTTCAAACCAACGAGATCCACTTAATATTTCTCGGCTAAAAAACCTTCTTTTCGAATTTCAGACCGGTCTGTCAAGTCTTTTACGTCGCCGTTACGGATCTGAACTTGAGATAAGCTGCAATGATCTCTTGCAAACTATTTCTCAAATTCCGTCCGATACTTTGCCACCTCTTCATCGCCTAGAAGCAAATTATACACTGTACCAAGCTTACCTACGGATAAATCTTGGACTGATTGAAGATTGGCTGGGCCCAAGGACCGAGGCCGAGAATATCGTATATGCTTCTGGTGTCTGGCCACGGTTGACGCCTCGCCCGATCCTGGGAAGACTGGCACTCCAATCTCGACAAAATATTTCACTAGAAGATCTAATTGAGCTGAAGAAATATGCGCGGGCTTATATTGAATACCAACGCTCGCAACGTCTTATAGGCTTAGCCATAGAGAAGAAGTACGAAGAATTTTACAAAGAGCTGAACTTAGCAAACGCAGGGCCGGAGCCTGAGGGTGCTGATCCCGACTGGATGCTGGTGCAGGTGAGTTTGAGTCTACTTGGATAACGATATGCTCATTAAATTATCAATAGATTGATGGAAACTTCAGTGTTAGAACGGTTCAGATGCAAGTCGCCCGCGAGATGATCACACCTTCCTCGGCAACAAGCACTGTTCTTCAGCTCAACATGGGCGAGGGCAAGTCATCTGTGATTGTTCCTATCATTGCTGCTGCCCTGGCAGATACCACTCAACTCGTCCGCGTTATTGTTCTCAAGCCGCTGTGGCGACAGATGTTTCACCTCTTGGTTAACCGATTATCTGGTCTAGTTAATAGACGGATATACTATTTGCCGTTTGGTCGGCATATCCAAGTTGGTGAAGATCAAGCAAAGCAGATTCAGAGCATTTATGAGGAATGTATGCGCGAAGGCGGGATCCTGCTTGTGCAGCCGGAGCACATATTGTCGTTCAAACTGATGGGCATCGACCAACTTATGTTATCATCGCCAACATTCAAACAAGCTATTACCTCGAGATACTTGCGGGAGACTGAGGAGTGGCTATCGGAAAATGCTCGAGATATACTGGACGAGAGTGACGAGATCCTGCACGTTCGATATCAGCTAGTTTACACTGTTGGAAACCAACAACCGTTACAAGGACACCCAGATCGGTGGACGACTACACAGCAAGTATTATCGCTAACGGCTGTCTGTATCGATACCTTGAGGCAAAAGTATCCCGACAAAGTAAAATATGAAACTCGTTCTGGTGGTCAATTTCCATTTATTCGGATCATGCCCGAGTCAGATGATGCTGCCACTAGGCTTGTTCACTGTATTGCGAACGCGGCATTGAATGGGCTCGTACCAAATCTAAACTTTAATCTATTGGCCCAATCAGTCCGAGAAGCGATCCTGCGATTTCTTATCGAGCGGGATATTGCTACAACCGATACTGCGATTCTAAAAGGACTTGACTCATCTTTACGCAATGGTTTATTTCAACTACGTGGCTTGCTTGCATGTGGGATTCTTGTGTTCGCGTTGAGGAACAAACATTATAGAGTAGACTATGGGTTGGATCCCACCCGTTCGCTCTTGGCGGTACCATATCACGCAAAGGTATATGTGTCAGTTTTTGCTCCAAGATCTTTCGCTTATCCCTTCGGATCATCTAGGACATCCCAAGTCTCCGAGCAGAGTTTGGTCACCCGGACGTGGCGGTTGTACTAACCTGCCTTAGTTACTACAATCACGGCCTTACCCACAGCCAACTGAAAACTTGCTTCGAGCTACTCTACAAGCGCGACAATCCACATTTAGAGTATGAACAATGGGTCCGGCGCAACGAAGCAACACCGCCAGGTCTTCGTCAGTTAAAGGGCGTTAATATCAAGGACCGCGAGCAGTTTGATAATCAAATCGTTCCTTCTTTTGCTCACAACTCGGCAGTCGTCGACTTCTTCCTCTCCTCAGTTGTGTTTCCCAAAGAAGCAAAGCAGTTCCCCCACAAACTGTCTACCTCTGGTTGGGACCTTGCTGGAGCCAAGACGCACGTCACCACAGGTTTCAGCGGCACAAACGACAACCGATATCTCCTTCCTACATCGATCACTCAGTCAGACCCTGTCAAACAGTCGTCTACGAATGCACTAGTCTTGACGTACTTGCTGCAACCGGAGAATAACCACTACCTATGTATTCGTGGTACAAACGAAAAAACCTCCTCGACCAAAGATTTTCTACATATGCTAGTCGATCAAGAGCCCGAAATACGAGTATTACTTGACGTCGGTGCTCAAATGCTGGAGCTGAAAAATGACGAGCTAGTCGATTATTGGCTGGGACTACGACCGGACATCGCTGCTGCGGTCTACTTTAACGAAAAGGACGAGCTCGTCGTTCTCCCACAAACCGGCTCTCCAACCCCATTCCACTCTTCGCCATTCTCTCAGCAGATGGACAAATGTATTGTATATCTAGACGACGGCCACACTCGAGGTACAGACCTCAAGCTACCAAAAGGCACGCGTGCGGCTGTGACCTTGGGTCCGAAGGTGACAAAAGATCGCTTGCTACAAGGTGTGTAATACTAGATATTTCAGCAAGCACCGGAACTCACTTTGTTTAGGCTGTATGCGTATGAGAAAACTGGGACATGGCCAATCAGTCATGTTTTGCGCACCGCCAGAGATAGATACTCAGATTCGCAAGGCGGCCAATCTAGCACATAAAGATGATATCGATGCACTGGACGTGATACGCTGGGCGATGTTAGGGACCTGTAGGGACCTGGAACATCACATATCCCATTGGGTCCAGCAAGGAGTCGAGTACCACCGTCGAGCCGAGGCGCAAAAAAGTTTTACTGGAACGACGAACATAGAAGCACTGAAACGTGGCTGGATGACCCCAGAAGCTCGTACTCTAGAAGAAATGTATGACGTCTCAAGCCGCGAGGCTACAGAATCTTTCACTGCCCTAGCACTTGGGATCCCCGGCATCAGGAAACAGCTTCAAGAGCTAGGGGTTCAAAAGTTAGAGAACCCGAGCATGGGGGAGGAGCAAGAACGGGAAGTGAACCACGAGCTTGAGCGTGAGCAGCAGGTTTAGCGACCAATCAAATTGAATGCTGCTTCCCACTCGCTCCATCCAGACGTTCGGCGATTTGTCCAGACAGGCGCTATATCTCCAGATAGCTCTGGATTCGTCTCTCTCTTCCAGCCGTTGGCTGCTTCTGGAGCATTCCAGCCCGGCTCTTGGTCTCCAAGGGTGTTGGCTAGCCTTGACTTTTGCCAGACAATTACGACAACCGCAACAACTCAGCTGAGCGAATATATGCGCCCTGTGAACTGGGTTCTTTCTGGAAAGAATGGCACCTTGCTTGTTCTGAGCCCTTACGAGGCTGACCAGCTTCTTCCCGATGTGAGGGCAAGCTCACATGTACGCTTACATGTATTCGCTCCGCGGGCAATACAATCCATGCGCTCATTCTTGGACCTACAGTTTTACTCACCAGCGTCTGTAACTGGATCAGCTATTGTTATGCCGACATCGATCGACCTGCTTCAGCTCGCTTTGTTTGCCGGCCAGCTCTACTTTGATAATCACGAACAGTATCGTGCCTTGTGCGGCTTTCTAGGCGTCTACAGCGGGATTCAAGTCAACGAAGAATCATTCCATATTCACATCCAGAGCGACGGGTTTATTGTAGAGACCGGTCGTCGTATGCTTACGACGTACTGTCCTGAGTATCTTCTATGCAAATTCGCTAGTAGCCCATTTGGTGGCTTGAAAGACCTTGTGGGACACCGTAGAAAAGGAATGGAGTACCTGCGCACCCATTTGGGTCAAATTTTAAACGCCCGTCATCTTACACGGGATGACTTCTAGCTCTGGTAAGATATTTCGGCTCCTAGTTGTAAAACAACTCTCTGGAATGCCGCAATAATCCAGCATGCCCAAATGGCGATCTGACCCCTTGATCAATATTTGTCTCTGCTATTATTTTTAGAAAAACTGTTTTGTGTCATAGTTTTTCAATACAAATTTCTGATACATCTATAGAGATTAGCCTTTAAGATATTTGGTGGATCCGCTCTAAGACACGAAACCCGGCGCTTTCGACGAGGATTAGTTTTGTGCTAGGAATCAGTCTTCCAGTCACGTGGTGTTTTGGGCTTGCAGTTGTTTGGCTTTGGAAACTTGAGCCCCTAGATCTCGACCAAACCATCTTCACCTCTTGTGTCCCTCGTCCAAAAATATTCTTTGGCTAGAGCTAGTATCTAACTGGGCCGAAATCTCTCATTCTATGTCTATAAACAGCTATCTAACACTAAAAAGCTTGATCGTCGACCATGAACACGCTGCTCAAGCTCATCACTACCTACAAAGAAACTCAGGCTCGTAGCAAAGGCACCTTTTGAGAGCATACTAAACTTATGCTCATATGATCACGCCCTGCCATTCTCCTTGTGCCTCGTTTACGAGGCAACTGGCGCCGGACGAGCTCCGATACTCAATGGTGGGTTAGGTAGCCAATGGACAAGGATAGTATGGGGTCGCTATACTGAGTTGGTCGAGAACCTCACTCTGGGGTAGTCAAAGTGGGCAGTGAGTAGGCTCTGGGATCGGCTGAGACCTGTGTGATGCTAATGATGCGCTACCGGATGACGCGTACGAACGTCTTCAAGAATATCCATCCGTTCTCCGGGCTTGACCCATGTCGTAATCTGCGCCCAAAGTGTCAGGGGTAATCGGTGGCTGTGCTATCAGGCCTTACCCGGCCTGTGCTCATACTCACAGGATTACCTACGCCGCAACTTGGGCCAACCGTTTTACTCCCCAGTCCGACCGACGTGGTGCGCAGATCACATGAGACGTGTGCCGACGCGACGTCTCGCTCTCGACCACGACAGCACCGTGGTACCCATCGGCGCGCGTCGGGTTTTCTTCCCGCCCGCGGTTCCCTTCCCCTTTCGCAAGCCCGGATGTTTTGCTTAGCTAGATCCCTCCCACCCGCGGTTCGCTCTCGTGGTCAGGAGCCGGCCACGCACGCGCCGCCTCCGGGCGGCGCCTGTGTCCCTCGACCTAGCCGGGAGCTGAGCCGACCGCTAGGTCGTACGCAGATACCCTGGTGCATAGCGTCGAACAAATAGTTCAGTGTAAGCTACGCTCAATTTTCATGCTCTGATTATATGCCGCGAATGATTGCTTTACATGCCTACGGTCATGTTTGTAGTAGGCAGTTCAGAGGAAATGCGGTTTAGCCTCGCGTTTAGATTGCCAACCCCACTACTCCGCTGACTATACGATAGAAAGCAGATACAATTCACAGTGAAACCCAGAAAAAATGCACAGCCCTATTCATTTATGCCATTGATAATCATGTTTCCGAGTTCTGGCCCAACTACCTGGATTATAATGCCATCAATCATTTGCGCTACCTCAGAATTCTTTGCAAGGGTAGAAGCTGTATTAATCACAGAATTTCCGGCGACGAGTCTCTCTAATCCACCACATTTCTGATGCATGTATTTTAGCCCTCTGCTAATATCGTTGTCTAGAGCTAGTTACTTACCTCAATGACAGGTGCTACGATAGGACCGTCAAGAGCGAAGCCGGGCAAACCCTGCACTTGAACTTTCTTTGCGTTGTTGAACACGCCAGTCATGGCCTGCGCCGTGTTCTGCAGAGATTGTGTTATCATAAGCGCATTCGACTGAGGATCAAGCGCCAAGGATTCTAGGCTAAAGAGTTAATCTCTAGAAGATAGCGCATGTTGGGCTACTCACCTAATTCACGCCCAGAATTATCACAAGTACATCCCAAATCTTGCATGACGCCAGTAGCCGAGAGTTCAAAGGAGCCACACTGGCCAACTTGACGCAAATGAAATGGGATGATGGTCCCGAAAGCGAACAAGCCATTGGCAAAGATAAATATAATTGAGGGAAGATGCATTGAGCAGGAATATGTGGATTTATGGGCAGAGGAGGGAGGATGAGCAGCTATGGATGTGCCAGATACCGTACCTTCATATAGTCGTATGGGTTCATAGTTATGATGTTATGTAGACCAGGGTTGGGAGACCATTGATGCCGGACGTACAATAGCAAATACGGATCAGGCTATTTCTGGCTAGCATAACATGTGTACTCGTAGTTCGGTTGCGAAGCTGATGGAAAATCGGATCAACGGGAATGTTCAGTCATGCGCGGCACGTACCGTAGTCGCCACATATGACCTCAGTGGCTGAAATGATCTACTATCGTGTTCAGTGTGCATTCCACGTGGGTGCAGATCCACGAGTTGACAGACTGACATATCGATCTTAAAATCCATCTACAAACGTAACACATGACCCAGGCTGATCGAGGCGACAAAAAAGCGACAGCAGGTAGCACGACAGATTTTTCAATCCCAAGAAAAACCCGCAAGGATTGGGTTTTATTTACCTCGGTTCTATTTTAATTTCTACATCTAAGTATAAGCATAGGGGGCCGCGGAAGGCTGTGAGTTTTATGGTGTTATGTACATATTTAATCGATGTATTAGTAGCCTGTGGAGCCGGAGCAGCGTGGACGTTTAGTGCAATCTTTGAAAGTGACTGTACAGTATCCTGGCTCAAGGTCCCATCATTCATCTCGGACCACCCATCACGTTTGCGGACAAATAACAGCCAGCACGTGTTTATGAACAATTGTCCCTACCATTGCTTGCACCAGACTATATGGCGCATACAATCTGCATTCTCCTGACTTCAAGGGCGCATATAATGATAAGCAAACTAATTCTTTTAAGCTGGCTAATCACGCGAAACGATTCACAATTTCCGTCAAGGCTGCAACATTGTCCACTACAATTTATAGACAAGTGAACGATCAGTTCCATAGCTCAAGTTGGGTAGAATCCGCAGATACCACAATTGCCTCGTGATCTACTGGACCATTTTATCTCTTCTACTCCTACTTCAGCAAAACCTCTCTTAGTCGACTGACCAAACGCCTCGCCTCAGCCACGGTATTGTAATGGACCAGCGAAATTCGCACTGCGCCATCATCTGGATTGAGTCCTAGGCGAGTGAATAGCCGGTGCGCATAGAAGTGGCCAAACCGGATACCAACCTATATAATATCACCATTAACATCAGAGAGCACACACTAGCGCATAAACTCACATCACCAAGTGCATCAAACTGCTTGACCACATCCGGACTCGACACCGGATTGTCTCCCAAAACCACGAAACTGATTGTAGGCGCACGAATCGCGGGGTCTTCGCTCTCTGGACCCAATACCCTGACTCCACGCTTGTGCATCTCGGGCGAGAGTAGACATTCTATGATTGGTCGCATGAGTGCAGCTTCGTGTTCCGCGATGCGATCAAATGCAGTTTCGAGATTTCCATCACCAATAGATTCAAGATATTCAAGGACGGCGGTTACAGAATAGCTTCGCTCGTAACCTGGTCCCCCGGGTTGAAGTTTGTAGGGTGATCCTTCGTGCACTGGGAGAAAGTAGTGCGCGAGCGAGCCCAGTTTGCGATGAGACTCGGCCCTCGTGTATAGTGCAGCCGAATGAGGGCCATACACCTGCATTTCGGATTACGGAAGAATGGGTGGGAGGTAGTCGAGAACACTTGCCTTGTAGTATGAAAAAAAAATATAATCCACATCCCATTTCTCCGCATCCATCCGACGGTGTGGCGCATACGCTACACAATCAATGCACACCTCTGCTCCTCGTGGATTATTTGTGCTCTTGGTGCGCTCCCTGATGATTTTGGTGATACCTTCGACGTCGACCAACTCTCCAAGAATATTAGAGCAAGCAGTAAACGCGACCAAGCGCGTGTTCGAGTTGAGGAGAGGAATTAGATCGTCGATTCGGAGAGAGACAGCATAGGGATTGGCAGATCCAGGAGCGGCTTTTGGAATCCAATGATGAAGCTTGAGACCTTTACGCTCTGCTAGGCGGACCCAGGAACCAACGTTCGCTAATGCAATGCAGAAAAGTCAAGATCAATAGCGCAACTCGAGATAGGCCGATACGACTTACCTTCATGGTCTGCGTCTGAGACGATGATCTCATCTTCATCTTTGATGATCGGTTCTATTGCTCGGGCCAATGACTCGGATAAGTTGGTTGACGAGTGGCCGACAGTGACTTCAGAAGGAGATTGAGCGTTGAAGAGCTTTGCTGAGGCTGTAAATCCTTCTTCTGTGCGCTTTGTGGATGTAACCGAGAGGGAATAGTCCGCGCCTGCATAATAAATTTAATCACAATTAAATATGGCGGAATTTGAGACACCGACCAAGTTGGACGTTGGTGTACAAGAGGTAGTCGGACATCTTATCAACAACCGATTTCAAGCACTTGGATCCTATAGTATTCTCACCCTATTCCATAAACATGATTCATTATATTCACACACCTGCGATCCTCCCGCATTATCACCAAATAGATAATTATCCTTTAGCCCAGGAAAGGCCGCGCGACATTTTTCTACGTCTAAACTTCCAGCCATGGTCGAGGTGAAGGAGTACACGCTTGCTCCGAGCGGTCATGGGGCCTTTATATCTCTCGATCGAATGCTTCCGTGTGGACTTATGTTACGTGAGCCTCTTGGTCCATGTGCACGCTAATTTGATTCACTTTCCAAATGGAGTCAAAGTATACATGTATGATATATAGATCAAGATGCTACGTATCTATAACTTGGATTTTAGGCTTGAAGTTGCCATCTCTTTTTTTGCTAGTTCTCGTAGCTGTCTTCGGAGGATCTTGCCAGCAGGACTCTTCGGAACCGCCTCAATCACACATACCCCTAATTACCATTTTAGTCATGAGCTCGGCTATAAGTACTATAGCGCAGATGAATCCAAGAACTCACCTCCTCGTAGATACTTGTGCTTCGCCACTCTGTTTTGGATCCACACTTGAACGCTTTCCTCGAACGCTTTACGCTCGGCGGGAGACTTGAATGTATTGTATCCAGCACGATGCACTACGTAGGCCCTGTTACCCGAGTCAAGATGTATCAGTAGGCAGATTGGTATAGCTCAGATATGTATCAAAGCTTACCTCGGCAGTTCCGTAGCCTGTTCGACAGAATCAATACCGATGACACCGGCATCAATGATTTCAGGGTGTTCGAGCAAGACATTCTCCAAGTCGGCTGGGGGAACTATTTAAACGAAGTCTATTAAGAATCTTATCCAACGAACACCTTGAATACTCACCTTGCGATCCCTTATATTTAATAAGCTCCTTTAGCCTATCGATGATCGTATAGAATCCATCCTTGTCTCGAAGCACAATATCTCCCGTCTTGAACCACCCATCAGAGGTAATGGCATTCTTCGTAGCAGTGGGATTATTGAGGTATCCTCTATCGAATAGATGAGCATCAGACCCATTTAGCACCAATGCTCAACTCACGTCATAACCGATGGTCCCCTTAACCAAAGTTCTCCCGGCTCGCCCTCCTTAACGTCCACTCCATCCTCCCCAACCAGCCTCGCCTCCAAATTCGGCAAAAGCTCTCCCGCAGACCCGATCTTCTCCGTCGCACGATCGAGAGGCGTTAACAACACCGTTGGACTCATCTCCGTCAAACCGCATCCTTGCGGGACAAGCACATCCGCTCCACGCGTCCGCAGTCGCTTTTGAACACTCGCGATAAGTTCAGCTCGAAGAGGAGCCGCGCCGCAGAATAAGAATCGGAGAAAGGAAAAGTCGTATTTCTCTACGGCTGGGTGTGAGGCCAAGACGACGAGCACGGGAGGGACGACGAGAGCGCATGTGATTTTGTATTTTTGAATTGAGGAACAGAAGGATTCGGGGTTGAAAGCTGGGGAGAGAACGATCGGGACTCCAAGCGTAAACTAATTTAAGCGAACATCAGCCTGTGATGTTACCGAGCAAGGGAGTGAAAGGAAACTCACCGGATATTGTATCAAATGCATTGCGCCATAAGAATGGAACAGGGGTAATATGCCGAGCAAGACATCTCGTCCCTGGACCATCTCGGGGAACGCTGCCCGAGACATTGTGATGACAGCGTTCGTGTTGTGATGGGAGGTCTAATAAGGTCGGTTACAACAAGAAATTTCACAGATGGTTGGAGCTCACCTCAACGCCTTTGCTAAGACCCGTCGTCCCAGAGCTATAGCACAGATACACTGTTTCGTCTGATAGATCACCATCGAATCTTTCCTCTTCTTCGAGATCGCCGCTCTGCAGAAGCGAGTTAACTTGATGAAAGTTGTCGGTGCCGTCGGGTGAGGTTTCCTCGAAATTCATCAAGACAACCTGAACACCTCACTCGATCAGAATTCGAACCAAGAAATGATCGACAATTTCGCTCACACGTTTCCGGGCTTCATTTGCAGGTACCTTGAGCAGCTCAAACGCCTTTAAAAGAGTTTGGACGAGTGCCGGGTGGACCAAAACATATCCAGAACCAGAATCGGAAATTTGATGAGCAAGTTCGGGAGGGGTGTACGCCGCGTTGGCTGGGGAGCATTTGAGTCCAGCGGCAACACATCCGAGCATTGCGACTGGCCAGAAGAGAGAATTGGGACTAGATAAATGATTACTCGTCGGAAAGCAAGCGAAATAATGATAAAACTCACCTCAAGATCATGACCGTATCTCCCCGCTTCGTGCTCAACACGTTCCGTAACCCATGTGCAAAACGCAATGCCAAGTTTTTCACATCTCCTCTTGATAGTGTCCGCCCATCGACTCCATCAATAAATGCCGGAAGCGACTCGTCAAACAAAGGTTGCTTTGGAAAGAGTTTGGAGAACACAGATTGTCGGGGAATCACATAGTCTGGGTAGGTGGACTTGTAGATGCGCACGGAGGACATGGTGAGAGCCAGAAAG
>JAYRCO010000530.1:0-22849 GCA_037042815.1 Ceratobasidium papillatum
AACGAACAAGTTGCACATCCCGTCTATTGTTGCAGTGGCCGTCGCATTCGGTAAATCGCTATCTTTTCAGTCTGAACCAGAACTAACTTCAAACAGGTGTGAAGTTCGCGCTCTTCCTCTACTGCTACGCTCTCCGCAACTCTTCGTCCCAAGTTCGCATGCTCTGGGAAGATCATCGCAACGACTTATTCATCAATGGGCTTGGTGAGTCAACTATCAACTCACCCCGACTCTGTTCTTTGCTGACCAAAGAAAAACTAGGTATCTTGACTTCTGCTGGCGGTGCCAAACTCGCCTGGTGTACGTATTGCATGACCATTATTCTCTCTAAAAAGCCGATCTAATAATCAATTTCCTAATGCAGGGTTGGATCCGACTGGTGCCATCGTGGTACGTAAACTACCAACAACCCTTTGACCATGTGCCGTCTGAACTGAGTTTCTTTCATACTTGCAGATCGCCTTTGGCGTACTGCTCTCATGGATGCACACGATCTATGGCGAGTTCGCGCTGCTCGCTGGAAAGTCTGCGCCGCGCGAGTTTTTGCAACTCGTAATCTACAAAGCTGCGACGTTTAGCGATGAGATCAAGTGCTTAGATACTGTTCGGGCTTATCATGTATGCCTTTTCCCCCTCTTTTAATGTTTGAGTTGCTGATGAGATTGTTTGTGTTTGCAGAGCGGACCAGAATACTTTGTCGAAATCGACATTGTCATGGACGCCAATACACCACTTTGGAAGGCGCATGATATTTCGCAGCAGCTTCAAGACAAGTTGGAGACTCTGCCGGGTGTTGAGCGTGCGTTTGTGCATGTTGATCATGAGACGACTCATCGTCCTGTGAGTAAACTTTCGGCTTTATGAGATAAACAACGAGTGAGCTCATGTGTGGCTTTAGGAACACCGCAAGCAAGAGTAGTAGATCAAGTCTTAGAGTGGGATACCTTTAGACTATTTCTTGTATGAGTAGTGTTACAGCCTTTTCGTCGAGGTTATTCTCCTAGAGCGGTTGCATCAGAAAGTTACGGTAGCTCGTTCTAAACCCAGTCTTTCCGTGTAAGGGATAGTTCAACACTCAGCGTCGTGCCAATACAGAGTGATTAAGATCTGTATGATACGATGAAGGGCTCATGATTATTCGGTTCGAATAAGAGAACAGAGGAAAGACAAGATATATGCGGACTAACTCGGTGGGACATGTCTGTAGCAACCACAACAGTTATTTTGTATTTCTTGAATATACAGAGCAAAGCACTCGGCCCGATCACAGGTTCTTAGATAGAAATAGTCCAAAAAGACTTGCCAAAGTTGGCGCTTATAGATTAGGGGCTCTCCCCTGGGAAGATCCAGCAGATCATCGACCGCATTCATCGAACGCTATCGGTTTGATATGCCCTCGGTGATCCCCCTTGCTCCTAACTTCCATCGAGGGAAGGCAGCCAGTGGGCTTGAGGTTTCGCAGGATAAGAAGCCAAGCGCCGGGTTCTTATAAAGTGGTACGGCCCCGAACCTCCGTACCATTGCATTGTTGCTCAGCTGGATGAAGGACACGAGTTGGTTGGGGTGGCAACTTGTTTCAATAAATTTAAAGTTTACAAGATAACCGACGTGGCATGACGGCGACTTGTACACATGGACGACACACGTGTGGGCGGACAAGCCCGGCACGTCTTGACTCACCTGCGCCATTCTCGTGACCATGTGTGCCTCGGAACATATGCATATAATCCATGTCGACATCGATGCCCCAAAAAACTGAAAACTTCTTTTGGCACATGAATGTATGTCTCGACAACGTGTATGCAAGGGTTTTAGGTATGGCGCTGAGCGAAGCGCGTCGGCCGACAAGGACATCGAGTCCGACGACGATCATGGGGTGGAGCCAGAGGCGAGACTAGCCTATACAAAAGCCGAGATTAGTTAATGAATCAGTCGCATCGAGTAACGACGAGGGGCAGCGCTAGTGGCAAGTGGCAAAAGCGGTCAGCGAGGACCACTGTTCAGGTGCTGGGTGGAGCACTCCGAGAAACCCAATCAGTGTGGTGACTGGCACAGCCACAGAGCGTGAAATAGGGAAGAAGGGCGCTCCCGCGTGCTTCAGAACTCAGAACCGACCACGACGACCACCCGAGCGACGACACCGAAACATATAAAGCAACAATGACGGACAAACCGCCTTCACCTATGAATATCGGCAGCCCGCGCGAGTCGGATAGTTTGCAGCAGCCGCCAATGTCTAGTGCAGGTCGCTCCGGGGCTGATAACACGCCCGCCGACAGGCGATATGGGACCCCGCCTGTGGCCAACATCCCGCCGAGGATGTTTGGATCGCCTCGCCCGCCGAGTACGGTGCCCAACTATGGCTCGGTGTCGCAGCGCCCGCCGTTCAATCCGGCGTCGCACTCTGGTTCGGGTACCGCCACGCCCAACGCCAATATCGCCGACCCCGACGAGCTGGACCGCGCAAGAGTGCTTCGGCGACATCTTGTTTCGGCTGAAGAGCGCTCGGATGCGTCTCGGAGACCTTCGGCGGGTGGACTTAGTTTGGCCCGTCCGACTTTTCTTGCGCGGCGCCCCAGCTCGGACGCCGCATCCAACAAGAACCCAACTACCGATGCAGAAGAGCCGTTTCCTATTCCGTATGGCTCTGTTGGTGGGGATGTTACGTAGGTTTTCCTTTTCGGTTCTGCTGTGCGTGGTGGCTAAATATCCTGCAGACATGAAATATACAAGTGGCACGCCGAACAAGAACGCGCCCAACTTCGTCGACCGCGCTCTGTCTCGTTCGCAGGCCCCCAACTTAATGTGGATCCTGCGTTCCAGCATATTCACGAACCAGGTGGCTTCCGACGCAACTACATGGTGCTTGCTGCCCGTGAACAGGGCCAGGAGGACCCCCGGATGCTTCACAACTTTATCGAGTTCTTGTACCTCTATGGACACTTTGTGAGTCGACTCGATCTCGTCTTGGCGTTGGCTAACTCAAAAATATAGGCTGGAGAAGACTTGGAGGAAGAAGACGAAGAGCCGGTCACGCCTCCCACAGACGAGGAACAAGGAATCCTACCTGGTTCATCTGGCATTGTCAACGATGAACCCGAGAGCCAACTGCTACACCGAAGCATCGCTTCTCTCTCTAAATCAACCGAACGTACCCCACTCATGAGCCGGAGCATGAGCCGTACTTCGGTCCGTCGACGACGCAGAATGAGTGTGGGATCCCACGGTGATGCAAGCGTGACCCAAGCCGTACTGATGGTAAGAACTCTAACCGCGTCATTAGAGCTTAAATTAACAACACATTATATCATAGCTTCTCAAATCTTTCGTCGGAACTGGTGTTCTCTTTTTGGGCAAAGCGTAAGCAACCTGGATCTTGAAACAGGTGATCCACGCCACTCACGTGATGCGTCCAGGTTTTACAATGGTGGCATGCTGTTTTCGACTGTGGTCTTGGTCTTGATCGCGCTTGTCTCTCTATGGTCCTTTTTGCTGCTCGTTCGAACAAAGTTTGTGGTTTCGGGTTCATTTGGAGATATCGGAGGTGCTCTCTACGGCAAATGGATGCGCCGACTTATCCTCGCTTCGATCGTCATCTCCCAACTCGGCTTTGTCTCCGCATACCTCATCTTTGTCGCCGAGAACCTCCAAGCGTTCATTCTCGCCGTCAGCAAATGCGCCCATCTCGTCTCGACCACCAAACTCATCTTTGTCCAACTCGTCATCTTCTTGCCGCTCGCGTTGATCCGCAACTTGGCCAAGTTGAGTACAACTGCGTTGGTGGCCGATGCGTTTATCTTGGTCGGATTGATCTATTTGTTCGGGATGGAGGGCAAGATGCTTGCGGATCATGGTGTGGCGGATATCAAGTGGTTTAATGAGCGGGATTTCCCGCTTTTGATTGGGTGAGTTTGTGTGCTTGTTTGGTGGGTTTGTGGGCTGATTTTGGGCTGGTTAGAACTGCTGTGTTTTCGTTTGAGGGTGTTGGATTGGTGAGTTGGGTTATTTGGGTTTTGTATGGTTGTTTGACGGATGAATGGGTTTAGGTTATTCCTATTACGGATGCTATGCGTGAGCCTCGAAAGTTCCCCAAGGTGTTGACAGGAGTTATGCTTTTCCTTGTCGGTGAGTTGTTTTAATTCCTAATGTAGTACAACTTGGCTGACTTTGACCCTCTTAGTTCTCTTTGGTGGAGCCGGAGCCCTTGCCTACGCCGCATTTGGTTCCAGCATCGACACTGTAGTCCTCAAGAACCTTCCTCAAAACTCCAAAGCCGTCCAATCCGTCCAGTTCCTCTACTCACTCGCCATTCTCCTCTCCACACCTCTCCAACTCTTCCCTGCCCTGCGTATCCTCGAAACCGCACTATTCGTCAAGAGCGGAAAGGAAGATATCAAAGTCAAGTGGACGAAGAACTTGTTCCGTGCGGTGATCGTGTTTACGTGCGCGATAGTTAGTATCTTTGGGGCTAAGGATTTGGACAAGTTTGTTTCGTTTGTTGGGAGCTGTGCTTGGTGAGTTTTCAGGTTTTGTGGTTGTTTGAGGTTACTGATTATAGTGATGTTTTAGTGTGCCGCTGTGCTTTGTTTATCCTGCGATGTTGCATTATAAAGCTGTTGCGCGTACTAGGATGCAAAAAGGGGGAGATATTGCGCTTATGTTCTTTGGGATGTTGGCTGCTGCGTATACGAGTGTTCAGACTATCAAGGTACGTCCTGCCTTGCCACATACATTTATGATTGGAGCTGATGCTTTTTGGTGTATGTGAATAGTTGATGATGCAGCCGTCTGCGCCTCCTGAGATTGGAGGTTGTACTCCGCCGTCGTCTGTGCCTGGGGCGGGCGATGGTCCTGGTGCGCCGTTTTGGGTGCAGCTTTTGATGAAGCTGTAAACCGTTTGATGCCAGGGTAGGAGGCGAGGTGGAGAGGAGGCTAGGGTGATATGTTTTCGCATAATACGCACATAACAACAATTGTATACTTTTTTGTTTCTTTAGTTTTTGATGCATTTGTCGGTTGGACTGGTTTTGAGTAGCAAATAGGATTTGATTTTAGTCACTATTAGTTGAGAGTGGCGTGTGGAGATTAGACGTGGCTGGTAAGCGCCACTGGTCCAAGCGGGATAGGGATAGGTAGCGACACGCGTGGGCTGCTCCTTCGAGTTGTAGTTATATTTAGATGTTGCTTGGACCTCTTAACGTTACCTGCTATGACCCTCTGAGATGTTAAAATACTGTAGAGGATCGTTTCAGCTTGCGCCACTGTCCTCAATGCCCTCTATTTCTATTTGCTCTGAAGCCCAGCGGTGGTTAAAGTACCACTCTGACAGTCCTATCTCTGAAAGAGACAAGGCTGTTATTACAGAATGTTTGGAACGACTCTCTCAACCTCTTCAATCGTGTTGCGTTGATCTCAACATGGAGTACGGAGAGATCGAATTTATAGCACCTAGACCCAGCACTCGAAAAATCGCTCCCTTGCCAGCTCGCAAACGATTCAAGCAAACGCAGCTTGGGTTTACTCGTATTTCACCTGAAGAGCAGGTGGAACAGGAAGTACGACGGAAAGCTGAGATAGCAGAATTGAATGATGCTGTGGATGGTTTGGAACGAGAGGCGGAGGAGAAGAAGGTTCGTGAGAGGAGGGAAAAGGCGCGGGTTAAGAAGCAGAGGCAGCGTGTTAATAAGAGGGCTAGAATGGAAGATGAGGTGATTTTTTTATGAGGGTATATGCGTGTGGCTGATGGTTTGTTTAGTCGGTTTCAGCCGTGAATGTAGCGCCTGAGCTCAGTGAAGCTCTGGGGGAGGTATACCATCTTCCTGCTGGGGTTGCTGAGCCGACTGGACTACATCAACGCTCTGAGGGCATCCTGGAGCACAGTGAAGATGACGCCAACGACGGTTCAGACTCTAATAATCAGAAGAAAAAACAGTGCACTAGATGGACGAATCCTCTGCTCTGGACGATCATTGACACTGAAGCCCAGGCGGTGGGCTATCCCTGGCGGCCAGTTGACGTATCCAATCGACTGAAGCTTGGTTATCCGGATCTGTTTGCCAAGTTTTCGCCGCAGAGAATTAGTGATTGGCGGGATATGGGTGTTAAGGATAGGCTGGTGTGGAAGGAGAATATTCTAGATAGAGTTAGGTATAATGCTCGTCCAGGAGGCGAAAGCGTTCAGCACACTATACTGGTAAGCAGGTTAAACCTCCAGTTACAATCCCATGTCTCATATCACACATCAGCCTTAGAGAGAGCATGGAACTCCTGCTATGATCTAGCGCGCACGGTCGTGGGGCACGTATGTATGAAACCTCACGTCAGGGCTCCTAAAAGCTGAGGTTATGTCTGCAATATAGCGACAGAGTCACTGAGAGTAAAATCTAAGTTATATACACTATATTTGATGGATTTGGTGCCAAAATTCTCCTGGAAGCTTGAATTTTATGATAAAAGCAATTGTCTTGGACTATGCTTTGAGCCATGTGGTGGATGACAGTTTGTGTGTAGTTGTTAGCGCACTGGTCACGTGTCACGAACGTGCGTGAAAGATGACATCAGCGCTAATCCCTGAATCAAGCTGTTGGTCTGCGAAGGAAATGTTCCCTACTTACTTTCAGCCTCTTCCGTGTCCAGCACCAAAGCACCCCGAGAGATGAAGTTTGGGCGAAAGATCAAGGTATATGAGCACTGCTTGATAATTCATAGACATGTTTGCTGATCAGAACAACAGAACGACTCTTATTCAGAATGGCGGGCGTATTATCTCGACTATACTGGGCTTAAGAAAATTTTGAAGGCTAGGACTAGCGAAGGTCAATGGAGTACTGAAGACGAAGACAAGTTCGTTTCAAAGCTCGAGGCAGAGCTTGAGAAAATTCACGAGTTCCAAATGACCAAGGTTCGTGTGACTCTGCGAAGTATTCATCTGTAGTTGCTAACGAGGCGCGGTCTACGCTCCATAGGCTTCTGAACTTGGAACTCGAATCAACGATGCCGAGCGAAGTGTCAAGGCGCTGGTCGAGGAACAAGAGGATGAAGAAGCTGACGAGCACCGGGACGTCGAGGATGGACGAGTCCCAATAGAATCCAGCCATGTCGATGACGGGGGCTCTGACGACGAACTAGATGACCCAGCAGAGGACGACGAAGACGATATCGAATCTCTTGAAGAAAAATTTAGACAGCTCGAAGAGGAGGTCGCAACGCTCGTCGCAGACGTGCACGACCTAGCCTTGTACACCAAGTTGAACTTTACCGGCTTCATGAAGATTGTCAAAAAGCATGACGTGAGTGCGCTATTGTTCTCCGCGAGCTCGTTCTCAACCGTGTTATTGTGCCGTACAGAAACAAACCAAGCTCTCACTGAAGAGTACTTTCGTGCAAGACTATCTCGAGAAGCGACCTTTTTATAAATACAACTGGGATTCCATCATCGTGCGTGCCCCTCTCGACCCTATACTATCGATGATCTAAATTGCTTCGTTTTGGGTTAGGTCAAACTGTCCAAATTATATGATCTAGTTCGTACGCGCGGACATCCTGTCCAAGGAGACTCGAGCGCCGGCGGTACTCAGAATGCGTTTGTGCGCCAAACTACCAAATACTGGGTATGTTGCTTCTTAGGGGTTATTCGGCACTCTGAACCAAATTCCAATGTCGGGTAGGTGCATCCTGACAATCTAGTGCATCTCAAGCTTGCGATTCTACGTCACTTGCCTGTTCTGGGTAAGCGTTTGTTTGGTATCGATGAACTATTTAGTAACACAGGTTATCGATAGTGTTCAATCCCAACAAGGAGTTCGAAGTATCAGATTCGGGTGCGTAATTCTGAATGTCTTATGCTCTTTGCGCTGACCTTCTCTCGCAGCCATCACCTCAATCTATTTCGACAATGAGGACTTGGAGCTTTATTTGGGACGCCTAGAAAAGACTGAAGGAGCCGAAGCTGTCCGTCTCAGGTGGTACGGCGACATGAACACGCGTACGATATTTGTCGAACGCAAGACGCATCGGGAAGATTGGACGGGCGAAAAGTCGGTCAAGGAACGATTCCCTATCAAAGAAGATAAAGTCAACGCCTTCTTGCGCGGGGAGTATACCATGGACGAAGAGTTCAAAGCTCTGATAAAGAAGGGGAAGAAAACGGAGCAGGAAGTGGAGGGAATGATTCAGCTGGCAAGTGAGGTTCAGTATGCAATTTTAAGCCGGAAGCTAGTCCCTGGTGAGTTAGATTATCTTGCATAATGTAGACAACACGGTCTAACTTGGTACATTTACAGTGGTGCGCACGTTCTACAATCGTACAGCATTCCAGCTTCCGGGGGATGCTCGCGTTCGCATTTCGCTCGATACTGAACTTACGATGGTTCGTGAAGACAACTGGGATGGAGATACTAGATCTGGGGACAACTGGCGCCGTCGGGATGTTGGAATCGATTTCCCTTTCCCAGGAGCACCAGAAAAAGACAAGGAAATGTTCCGCTATGGCGTACTTGAGGTAAAGTTGCAGACTCAAATGGGCCAGGAGCCCCCGCAATGGGTTAGGGATCTGGTATCCAGCCATCTTGTGGAGAGTGTGCCCAAGTTCAGGTATGCATTTTGCTTAAAACGATTGCTATGATAGAGTATATTAACAGCTATCGTAGTAAATTCATTCACGGATGCGCCACTCTCATTCCTAATCGCGTGGATCTGGTTCCTTTCTGGCTCCCCCAAATGGACGCGGATATTCGCAAGCCTGATACTGGCAGTGTTGCCATCGGTCGCCCCATCTCAGCCGCCACATCGCCAGAGTCGCATACTCCTGCATCCGAACATGAGCCTCTGAAATATACCGAACCTGTTAGCGAGGGTGAGGAGGACGAGCTTATGGACGTTGGTGTTGCGAAGGACGAAGGACGATTTGCGGGTCTTGACGCACATGTTGCAATGGAAGCTATCAAGCAGCGTCAAGCAGAGTTCGAACGACAAAGAATGGAAGAAGAGAGCCGTAAACAAGCGGGGGAGAGCTCTCAGCAAGGGCGTATGACTAGTGCGACAGCACCTGAGCTAGTGGAGGGTGAGGACGACGAGCGTACACCATTCTTGCGCCGTAGGCGAAGCTCGCAACCCACGGAGCGACCAAAGGTGTTGCACATTAATCCATTGGCGCCATCCAAAGCGTTCGATAAGAATTTCAAGCGCGCACTGAAGGGTCGGCCGACGGAGGACATTGCCGAGGCCGATGACGAGCAAGGCCCAGATGAGCCAGACCTCGAACCGAGTAACGAGACTGAGTACGTGCGCCACTTTATTGCACAACCCGGAAAAAAGATTGCTGTCCCTGTGCGCGTCGAGCCCAAGGTGTATTTCGCGAATGAACGCACCTTCTTGGTGAGTCTTGTCATCGTTCTCGCACACACTTTCTAACAGCGCGATCCATAGAAATGGCTCCAATTTGGCGTTCTAATCGGAACGGTTGCCACTACCTTACTAAACTTTAGCAAACCAGAAGATCGTGTCGCCTTTGTTAGCGCTGGCTGCTTTACATTTGCTGCGCTTCTATCCATCGCATACGCGGGCGTGATATTCGTTGTCCGCGCGCTCAAGCTGCGTAGCCGTGAAGTCAGCGAATGGTACTACGACCGATATGGACCGACTGTACTCAGCGTTGTGCTGTTGGCGTCGATCGCGACCAATTTAGGAATGAGACTTGCCGAGGGGGTGTGATGGTTGTGAGATGATGAGGCTGAGATTGAATGACGTGCGGAGGAAATGGGCGGAATATGGACTACGTGCTTTGTGCTTGGTATTAACTTCCTTTGTGACTGATCAAGTGTTTGTTAACTGTTTGGAAAGAGTACAATAATGCGATAACGGCTTTGTGTCATGGAAAATCGGTGTGGATCCTACAATGAAAACAGGGTGTGTGTGCATACTAGAAGAAAGTACAATAGTATACAGAGGGGTGGCTCATGCCATGAATGCGAAAAATGCGAAAGGAAATACTAAATAATACAATATCCAAGTGTCAAGGTATACTATGAGGTAGCTGTTCGAGCGAACAAAGAACGTGAGGGGGCGGGATATCGTGAATAACGACGGGTACATACCATAAGGTATGCATGTATGCGCTGCATATATGCGTCTAATTCAGTCCGTGTTGCTGCGGCCATGGCCACCCTGTGCCGCTTGCTGGGCAAGTAACCTCAAAACATACTGGCGCCGCTATACGATGCATAAAGTTTGGTCCCATTCCAAGATCCTTGTTTATTACTGCGACCGTTACACTGGCAGCAAGCTGATATCGGTATGTCATACCGCGCGGCGGTAGCAAATGGTCAGGAATAACCACGCTGAATCCCACTGCAATATGTCCACCCTGTGTCCACTGCCGAGGTTGAAACTTGACCATCTCGTGGGCTCCGCTTTGTTCTTTCGGTGGTTGTTCAATCGTCGGTCGGTCTGTACCGGACGTTCGAAAGTTGCAGACCGGGGCGTCAAACGTGATCTTGAATTGTTGGATTCCAACCTCGTAGCCCAGTAACTCCCAAGCTGTTTTAGCGTCTCCCGGCCCAAGAAGATCACGCCCTACGAGAACTAACATCCCACGGGCTTGAAATGGCGAGCTGGCGCAAGGCTGAGCATACCACTGGATATTACAAATAGAAAAACACATACTGAGAATTTGGAGAGAGACTTATAGATGTCTCTACTAGTTTTACTGAAAGCTGCCCAAGAAGAGCTTCAAACTTGACCATAATAGAGTAAAAATAGAGTTTTAAGCTTGATAATGAAGGAAAGGAATTAGGTCGTGGCTTGTGGGGAGTTGTGAGGTAAAAGCTCTTTTCGATGTTCACTCCGTTATATGGATACGAACCGGAGAATCCCGGCGTTATAATATTTGGCCCGATGCTACAGGCATCATAGGGGTTGAAGGCAGCCGCACAAACAGGTAGCGGCCGAATTGGATCGCTCAGGTGCAGAGACACTATAATGCTGTGCGTGGCAAGCAGCCCCACAGGCAACGGGGTGATGGGGAGTGGTTCTTTGTGGGGATGATTCACCCTAAGCAGCACAATCGATGGTCTGGACAAAGAGAAACCACACAGAGGATGTGCGGTTAGTGTGCAGAAAGGACAGCGACCCAGGTCTAATGGGCCACGTTGCTGAAGCTTAGCTGGGATCGTGATCTAGCTGTGGCTGACTCCCTTTGCTATAGGTCAGTTTGTTGAGGGCTAGAATGCTTCACTTGATGGTTAACAAACGATGACACGAAGCGTAATAATATTTTGAGCTCCGCCGGCTGAAAAACGCCTTTTTGGTGAGTAGGCGCCGCTCACCCGCAAATACTCCTTGTCAGCTGGCTTCAACGTGGTTTCTTGCAGGCGAATTTCAGGTTCTCCCCGATGCAAAGACCTGGGAGAGAGAAGGATAACCCGGGCCCAGAGATTTGGCAAGGCTTACTTGGACACGAGGCTCCGAGTTGTAATCAAAGAACACCACGAACTCATCGAGATGGTCTCAGTTGTCGCCCTAAATGTTTCAAGACAGGTAAACATAAGACAATAGGGGTACTCCAGTGTTCTCGGCGGGATATGTGCGCCCACTGGGCTGAACTCCGGAGCAGGAACGAAGCGGTTTCTACCCGGCAGAAAGTGTTCCGCGAATTCCGATGCCGGACACACGCGTGTGCAGCTACCAGTTGAAATAATGACACAAGTCCGTATAAGTCAAAGATACAAGTGCCCCAGGAATGTGAAAAGATCTGAACGAACTTCATGGTCAAACAAAGGAACGTGCATGATGGATGTAACATGGAAAGATTCGGCGCTTAGCCACCAATTACCTGACAAACTATTATCAAATGAGGTAAGAAGCGCCCGCCCTTGGGCCAGACCACAACCATACGTGATCGCTCGCACAACGGAACCATTTCTCTCGCTTGGTCTAGTTCATTGATCTTTGACCAACACACAAGAGCGAGCGAATCTGCGCACCTACAATGTCAGGAGATATACTTGATTCGATGCTGGATCTCATGCGGAGGTTACCTCCGACGCGAGTGAGCACTGAAAGCGACTTTACATCGAGTACCTAACAAACAGCTTATAATTCAGGTCGAGGATAATGTAGCTCTTCTCTGTGAAATGTGCCCAGACTTTGCGGACGACCTGCTGGGAAGTGTCGACCAACCTCTCCAGCTGCGACTCGACAAAACGACTGGTAAAGAATACCTCATATGTGACTACAATCGAGATGGCGAATCATATAGGCGAGTCTTATCTTCCTAGATTTGTCATGTGAATACTAACATTACTTTATTTAGGTCACCATGGTCAAATGAATACGACCCGCCGCTTGAGGAGGGTACTCAGCCGTCGGTCAAGCTTCGGAAACTCGAAGTAGCAGCAAACGAGGCGTTCGATACTTATCGTGAAATGTGCGAACGGTTTATTTTTTAATCTGGGCCTCCATTCAACCCTGTTGTTTTCCTCCAAGGTATTTTGAGGGAGGCGTCTCATCGGTCTTTCTGTGGGACCTGGATGACGGAGGATTTGCCGGGGTAGTCCTTCTTAAGAAAAGTAAGTTACGAGTTGATATGTACCTACCTCATCTTACCCTAACCCTCCCCCTTTCATTATACAGCCCTGCCCGCAACATCTCCGGGAGAGCCATCGGGGTCGTGGGACTCGATACACGTATTTGAAGCCAGCGAACGCGGCCGAACTGCACACTATAAACTTACCAGCACAATCATGCTTCAGCTCAAAGTTAACGGAGAGAAATCGGGTGAAGTTGATCTGAGTGGTAGCATGACCCGTCAGGTAAGTGATCCACTCCGTTTCATGATTGTTTACTGACCATTCTCATAGCAAGAAGAGGATCGACCTCTCCCTGACCCTGCAGCGCACATCGCAAATACGGGTCGTATGGTTGAGGAGATGGAGCTGAAGATGCGCAATCTGCTGCAAGAAGTCTATTTCGGCAAGACACGGGATGTCGTGTTTGATCTCCGGAGCGTTGAGAGCCTGGATAAGCAACGGAAGCAGCGTGCGCTCCAGTCTGAGCTGGTGAGCTTCCTAAAGCGGTAAGGTACTGCCGACCAAAGGTTTCTGTGTTTATCTGGATTTGCGAGCTATCGGGTTAGTCTATAGAACTCAATTGCAGAATCGATTAGGTGTCGAATTTAGATACAAATATCAATGCCGAAATATGAGAAACATTGTCCAAAAAGCGGGATACAAAATAGGTGGCAAGATGTCCGAGCCATCGTTGTGTTTTTAGTTACTAAAGATCTTGTGACTCCTCGTCGTTGACTCTCATACTCGCCTCAACGTCGTTTTCTTCTCCATTATTAGAATTAGGCTCTTCTTCATCGCTATTTGAATTGTGCAAGTTATGCTCATCCATATGTTGCTGTAGTATGGCCAAGTCTGCCTGATCCTCTGCGGACAACCCCTGCTGCTGTAACCTAGTCTGCTCCTGCGGATCGACTACGCTTGACTGTGGCGACGATCCGAAATGCCTGGGCCGCTTTTGTGTGATATTCGATTGCTCTTCGCCATCATCCGAGTCGGTGCCTGCACGTTTGTTCTAAGAGTAGATACCGAGGGTGCGTGAGTTTATGCCTGAAACGTAGACATAAGGCGACGTACGCTTCGTGCACGTTTGGGTATTGGAGTCGACGGATCGGCTATCTCCTCATTGCCCTCGTCGTCGAGCACTATTGACCTCAAAACAGCATCCTTGGGGAGTTTTGGAGCTTTGGGGTTAGGTATGATGTTTGCTGCCATGAGGTGTGCTACCCAGCTCCTATGAGCATATGTATCAATAAATTGAAGTGAAAGTACTTACCTCGGGTAGCATATGTGAACACAAACTGCACATCAGGTCCATCTTGTTCCGGGTTCAACGGCCGGGAAGCAACAGCTCGGCTCGGGGGGATTTCGACCTTGGGATCGTACCTGACCACAAGTTAGTGAACATCAATCATGCAATTCACCATTAGCTAGTCTCATACTGAGTAGTTAATCCCAGAGCCTTTGCTTCCTACATTTTCCGGCCATTGAGCAAAGATTGCGATCAAAAAGGGACACAAATCTCACCTCGTGTACTGGTCCCCAGTTCTGCACTTCCAGAGACTTGAACGGCACCACGTTCCCAAGCTCTACATACGTGATCGCCAATCGAATAGTGCTCATCTCCTTTAAGTTCTCCTTGTCCTTTTTCTTGTCCGCAATCTTGTCGTCCGCTTCATACCAGTCACATTAATTTTGGTGCAGAGTGACAGGGAGGGGGGCTTACAAGTAATATCAAGATTGGCAAACTTGAATGGCCTCAATTTATTCGCCGAGACCTTGGCGCCTGAACGTGAAACGGGTTTACCTCTACCTCGTCGCATGATTGCACTGGCAACATCTTTGCCGTCGATGAATATGTGTCCTGACGAGTGGTTCTTCCCGCGGTGATCTTTCCAGCTGACAGTAAAGTTCTGTATAAAGAGACAAAAAATTGGATAAGAACTTGACATTTTAGATGATTTTGAGCTTACTTTGCCAGGTTCACCCTCAATATAGGCGTGCATCACCTCTCGTCCCTCGGCACTATCATCGTACTTAACGCGCGGGTTAAAGTACTCGACTTCCTGACCGTCGACAAATATACAAGCAGAGAAGTCACTATGCCTCAACATTATCCAAAATACACTTTCAGTAAAGACAGATACAAGACCAGTTTCGCTTGGGAACGATCAGGATGAGTTGTGGATGGGTGTGGGCGCTAACAAGACGCGACGCGAGCTAGGGTCTCGCGTTTGTACCTGTCTTTTATTTGTCATCTGAGTAGTGTCATCCCCAAGCACGGCAGATTTGTATTTAAAACTAGATTTGTATTTTTTCTATCAAGGTCGTTGACAGCGAGGAACAAAGCAGAGCGGAATAGACAGACTCGGATAGATCACGAATTGAGGGCTGCCGCGGCAATGGGATTTGCATGGATTGTCACCTGGGGAAAGATACTGGTTAGGAGGTACTAGTGGGCATGTGTTAATTGCTCACACTATTCAGCTTTATTTCGTGCAAGGGTCGATACTTTTCGTTGACTGCCACTCGTTCCATAGCATCTAGTGTACTGTCGGCGCCATCAATCACCCTGCGGACTTTTGTTAGCCACTTGACCGAGAACACAGGATCAAAACGTCACGGAAGAAAGCCGGTGGCGGGGAAACGAGCATGACCGCAAACTCACTTTCCGAAAATCGTATATTTTGAATCCAAGTGCGTCTGTTTTGCATACGTGATGAAAAACTGGGCCTTGTTCGAGTCGGGGCCTGAATTGGCCATGGCGACAACGCCACGGGCATTAAACTTGAGAGTGGCTCGGATCTCGTCGCCAAATTGTTTGCCCTACGTGTCGTCGGCAGGTCAGGCGAGCAAAGCAGGTGATAACGACGAGGGAGAGGGGTTTATTTCAATCAGAGCCTCAATCAGATGATTCGTTTTCCTCTAACCGGGATGGGGAGATAGACTTACCCAGATAGACTGTCCGCCTTTGCCTGTTCCTGTCGGGTCGCCGGTTTGGATCATGAATCCCTTGATGTTACGGTGGAAGATACATCCATCATAGGCACCACTTGCGGCGAGGGCCAGGAAGTTCTGGAAGGACGGGCGTTGGTTAATACGTGGGCCAAAAAGAGGGTGGGCAGAAAAGATGGGGGAACCAACCTCTGCTGCTTTTGGTACTGCCTCGCAAAATACTTCAATCTAGAAATAGATACTATGTTGGTAAGTTCATTGATTGAATTGAAAGACAATGCTTACCTTGATTTCTCCTAGCGAGGTATTCAGGGTGACCGACTATTACACGTAGATGGGTTTTCAGTCATATTACACGACGGGTGTAGCGAGCGGCGAGAGCACATTCCAGTCAGTCCTGAGAAGGAGACACGTATGCACGGAGCAGATTATTCAAGCAGCAAACATACCATGCTTATCTCGAGTAATATCGTTCTCCGTCACAAGCACAACTGTAAGCAGCCTAGCCAGTGGGTGTGGAAGTCAAGCACAGATTGGAAATAGAGACAAGCGCCCAGGGCGTGCCGGACAGCCACCCTCACGTCATAACAAGAGTGATCGACGCGTGGTTTCTGTGATTGAGATGCTATCGAATAAACGCGGCTAGTTATGCGACATTCCATCACCGCGCGGACGCAGGCTTCTCACGAAATAGACAGTATTGGCAGGATAGAGAGCCCGGTGAAGGTGCTGCGAGGCCGAGTGGGAAAGCGGGAGCAATTGATGTGCTCGATCAAGCATCATGATTTAGATGCCATTTGCAACCGCCTGATAGGGAGGCAAAAGGCACGCGAATGACTGCGCGTGCGAACCACAGTACCGGTTATAACACTACGTGCTCCCGTCAGCGGGGAGTGGACGCAAAAAGAGGCTGATTCTCGGTGGATGGTGTCAGACACACTCTCGGGTGTGCGTGGGTCTGTGCGCTGGCTGCGGGGCTTTGGTCGCCGCAGACAATTCACCGGGTTGGTCAGCACGCGCCGACTAGGCGTACGCTTCGAGATGCATGCGAGCACTAAGCGCTAGATACATGTGAACAGGGGGATCGCCAGACCCTGGGACCCCGCATCACGTGATGCTTATCTGGGGCGTGTGATTGGCCAACACAGGGACGCTACCGGGGGTCCATCTCCTCGGCGGACCTTGCGACAGAGCTGGAATGGTGATGCACATATAGACCCGGGCCATCACGCTCGTAACGAATGCTGCTCCCATGGCTCCCACTGCTGCTGTCGACTACATGAACAGTGAAGACCCATTCTCCCTGTTTACCCGTCCACCTCCCAACGAGAGCCCAAATGAGCGCGAAAAAAGGTACTGTTTATTGTTGTGTTTTTAATTTGTACTCATGCTCTTTCAGACTGCGACGTGAACAAGCAGAACGTCTCGCCAGCGAGCTCATCGACGCCGAGATTGCCCGCGAGGCTGAAGCTCGTGCTGAGTACCGCCGTGTGAGCAAAGAGCTCCGCCTGCTCCTCCTCGGTCAGCCTCCTCCGCCGCGCCTTAGCACTCCACTCACTGCGCAGTTTTGTTTACCCACAGGTCAGGCCGAATCTGGCAAATCGACCCTGCTGAAGCAGTTCCAGATGCTCTATGCCCCCAATTCGCTCGACGCCGAGCGCGCCGCTTGGCGAGGTGTTGTCTTTCTTAATGGTGAGCACCCCTGCTGCTCCTAGCCAGGACGGAATTCAACGGCAACTTCCAGTGATCAAGTCCCTCCGCGCGATCTGCGAGGCTCACGACAGCGAGTATGGGGCATCGGCCCCGCCTCCAGTAACATACCTGGATCCCTGGTCAGGCGCATCCTCTCCACCGTCCTCCCCCCGACGGACCGAGCCGGCATCTAGCAAGGATCATCTTACAGCCATCAAACTGCGTCTGATGCCACTCCTCGGCCTCGAATCCACGTTAGCCGGGCGCATAGGCTCAGGGTTCACTGTTGCAGGGCGCACCGAAGTCTGTGTCCGGCACGGTTGGCAAGAATGCGTGATGTGGTCTCGCGCAGGCACGGCCAAACGAAAAGGCGCTGCTCGAAGCAGGAGCGGGAGTGGCAGCAAGGACAACGGCGGCGTCGTGGGTAACGGAAAGGCTCCAGAAGAAGAACTACACTCGGACCTGCAGCTCGTCTTGGCGGACAGCCAGCGCGACATCGAACAGCTGTGGTCTCACCCGAGCGTCAGGCTCTTGTTGCAGCGACGTCGGCTGCGACTCGAGGACGCCAATGTATTGTGCGTTCTCATCTCATTCGTTGACATCTCAATGTGTAGGGTGTAGTGCTCATGCGTCGGGTTCTGTTTCTGTTAGCTTCCTAGACGAGATTGCACGGATCATCCAGCCAGGGTACCTCCCAACCGACGACGACATCCTACGAGCCAGAATCCGGACAATAGGTATTAGCGAGTGGTCGTTTCAGTTCACATACCCAGGCTCTCGAGGTGGCCTTTGCAACTGGCGAGTGAGTCCTGTCCCTCTTTCCCTCGTTAGCGTGTACTCCTCGGTCTGTCCGGGCTCGCTTGCGCTTGTGCACACATAACCCCCACACTTCTGCCCCTTTCTCGTCTTTCTGTTGGGAAAGCCGCTACGCCGCGGGTGATGAGCCCCTCTTATCCGCTCCAGGGACAAAACTCTAATCAATCTCATCTATTTTCGCACCCTCATGATTTGTGAGCAGTTGTACTGATTCGCGTGATTTTTTGCAGCTTTATGACGTTGGCGGTGCACGCTCACAGCGAGCTCAATGGGCACCTTATTTTGAAGACGCGACGGCTATTATTTTCTTAGCGCGTGCGTCACACTTTCGTTTCGCCCCTTAATCATCCCCGTCGCTTGGTGTATTGTCCGTACGCTTACGCTCGCCCGATATGTAGCCATTAGCGCATACGACCAGTATCTTGAGGAGGACCCCCGGACGAACCGAATCGATGACTCGCTGCAGCTCTGGACGCAAATCACTTCCAGTCCGATGCTGAAACTCGTTCATTTGGTATTGTTTCTGAACAAGGTGGGCCTAGGTCTGACTTGGTTGGATGGGAGAGTGTTAACGATTTGGGGGGATTCAGTGTGACGTCTTGAGAGCCAAGCTTGCCGCCGGAATCAAGGTCAAAAAATAGTGCGTCTTGTCCACCAAGCTGCTGGATGAGAATTGGGAGCTAACTGTGTACACTGTGCAGTATCACATCCTTTGGCGACCGTGCAAACGATTACAACACTGTATCGCACTATTTCCGCGCACATTTCACACAAGTGTTCAAACGAAACAATGTGGACACTAAACGGGAGTTGTACTGCCATTTGACCAGCGTGATTGTGAGTGCCTTGTTTACGGGGTTTCAACCCTACTTCTAGCAGTGCTTTCACGTTGCTCAACCATGTCGGCCCATAGGATACCGAAGCCACGCAGTCTATCATCCTATCTGTCCGGGACGCGCTGTTCCGCAGCAACCTAAAAACAACAGGCCTCATCTAGCAATGACAGCAACAATCTGGCCTCCAGTACCCTCACTTCCAGATATATATCTCACTCCCTTGGATACCACCTCGCATTCATCTGTCTCTCGTTTTCATGATCTATTGCTCTCTGAACCCAGACGATCTCTTCTTGCTGTTGTTTTTGTGTTTGCTGCTCTGTAATTCTACTGTACCACACCGATCATATCATCCACACTCGCTTTACTCCACCTTCTCTCCTTCACACACCCCTTTGCTCCGTGGCCTAAAATCACAATTACCTAGTTGAAATTCTGTATCGCCGCCGACGATACATCTCGTTCGGATCTTCAGATCCCAGCTACACACATGCGCTCGATTACCTGTTTCAGGGATCCACATGCGTCTCTGGCCTTCGGTTTACGACAACCTCTGTTCTCTTCTCTACCTAATTATCTAGCGAACGCGAAGTTCAAAGGGTCACACTCAAACAGGGTGATTGCTAACGCGCGATTATAGCTAAAAGTCTAACCGAAGGCTGTAACGAAGCGATGCGCGCATATACCCTGCTCTCGCTCCAAGGCTTTTCGCCTCCACCACCCTTAACCGGGCTCATTGCTGAGCTCCGCGGCTCCGTCCACGTCCTCTTCCCCGCCCTCGATTCGATCCACCACCACGACCGCTTGATGAGCGGGCTTCTGCTTCGGACGGTTGTGCATTACCCCTATCCCAGTGACCAGGCTCGCGAAGCGGTGGTGGACCCCCACGACGCCCCTGCCCCTGGTTCCTGGTTCCTTCGGGCGATACGACATTGAATAGATTACGCTTTCGCACCTCACGCAGACCCATCATCCCAATCGTCTTGGCGAAGATGGGTGGCGGAATCCAAGTCGATTCGGGGATAGCAGGATCAGACTGGTATCCGCGATAGAGATACGCATAGCGCACGAGATCGTTTGCACGCTGGACGAGTTCGACCTCCGACCAGCCAAGATCGCGCAAGCAGCCTTTGTAGTACCCCATCCAAGCCTATTAAGGAAACGTAAAGCGAGAGCACTGTGGAAGATAATCACACTTACGATATACACCTGTTCCTTGGTCTTTTCGTCCGTCCTATTAAGCGCATCTTCCACCCTAGCCCGCATACTCTCAAGTATAGTGCCAGCTCCAGCTGCGTTGAAATGCTCGGTTTCGGCATGTGGGACGATCCGCTGGTCTAATCCGGCGGCACGGACGTCTTTCTTTCCGAGGAAGAACTTTTCCCAGTCCGCAAGAACAAGAATACCGTGTCCGTCATTCCCAGCTCGTGCCGTGCGTCCAAGTCTGTGGATGTCTATTTTGGGGCGAGTGTAAGCAGAAGAGGTGGGGGCTAAGCTGTAACCGACCTACATTGCTCAGCATTTGTGGGCAAGCCGGCCTGAATCACGCAAGTTACACCTGGGATATCAATGCCTCGGGCAGTAACATCAGACGAAAACAGGACCCCTGTAGGAGCGAGTTTGAAGTCTTCGGTCGCTTTGGTACGGCGTGCTTGGCTTAATCTTGAATGGATGCAATACACCGGGCAGCTCAAAACATTTTCCATCTAGATAGTGCCTCGTCAGTTTATCACATGCCAAAATTATCAACCTCCAATTGTATGCGTACCACTTCAGCAATCAGGGCTGTCGCACGTGCGGTCGGCAAGAAGCAGATGACCTTGCCGCGTTCCTCGATGAGATGCGCAACAACGGGAATCACATCTGCATCGTTCTTCACAATAATGTGTTCTTGCTTTACGTGTTCATGCGTGGATGACTCGTTGTCAGATACTGTGCTGATGTATTCGTACTCAGGAAGTAGGGCCAGTGTTCCGATCTGCAAGTTTATGCGTCAATTTGGCGTTAGAACAGGCGATTATAGCCCTTACGTTCTTGACTTCATCTGATACAGTTGCAGAGAACAATAAGGCTTGGCTGAGATTTAAGATTGGTTCATTTCTCACGACAAGAACAAACGACAATACTGTGCTTACCGAGGTGTTTTCCTGCGATCAGGCAAGGAGTTGAGAATTATCTCAAGATCACGCCTGAAACCTTGATCAAGAAGGCGATCAGCCTCGTCCAAAATCAAGAATTGAATTTCAGATAGCTGAGAGCGCATTGTGTAGTTTTGAATGTGGTCAACCAGTCTGCCAGGGGTCTACCATATTGTTAGATTAGACTAGATCGTGGATAGCTGTAAGTGTATGCACGTACTGCGACAAGTATATTTACTCGAGTTTTCTGTAGCCGTTTAGATTCTCCTGGCACCTTGGGACCACCGCCAGTGATCACTGAAAGAAACCTTAGGAAAGGCCGTTCGTGATTGTGTGATATACGTACCTTCAACGCCGTAAGGCATCCCTTTTGTGAGAGTTTCGGCTTCTTTTCCTATCTGTTGAGCCAACTCGCGAGTTGGAGAAATGACTAGGACAGAAACAGTCCCCAAAGCAGTTTCTCGTTGAGAGCGCCGCATGGCTTCGATTGCAGGGATCAGAAAAGCGAGTGTTTTTCCTGTTCCGGTTTTTGCACGAGCCAGCCTAAGTTTGTGTAAGGATTAAATGGTATCAAATACATCTACTGAAACACTCACACGTCTTTTCCTGCAAGGATGTGCCCCAGCGTCTTAGCTTGTACTTCGGTCGCGAACTCAAATGGAATATTTTGGAGTTGCTCTTTTGAGATCTGGCCGTTATTAGCAAAGTCCTCAAATCGAACCGAGGAAAAGTTGCCCTTGTATGACGGGCTCGATGGGCGGGACCCTATGGGGGTGCCGGCAGCCGCTGGAGTAGCAGCAGACGAAGAGACCACAGGAGTATCCAATGGTGGCACAGCTAGACGTGCAGCCAAGGTAGCACGTTGCGGGTCGGCAGTTGAGAGCGCAGCGTTGTTTGTGTTGGGTCTCCCACGGGGTTTTCCTCCACGATATCTCCACGGGCGATGATTGTTGTTTGATGCGGATTGATGCTGTTCGGCGGACATTGTGAAGGGCTTCTGGAAGTTGATCGAGGTATTGTTGATGATTGGATATCGGGAGATAGCAAAGGTATTTTGCGAGACAATATGGCCTGATAAGCTATCATTCCGTATAAACGGTCGAACTGCTCGGGCACTCCATTGCATACCTCGCTAACCGTGCTTCGCAATTTTCTACTGCAAAAAGGTCGAGTCAGTTTTAGCAGATGTTCAAAGCTTACACCGTGAGGTGCTCGTCATATACATACAGTTGTATGAATCGCCACGAGCGCTACCAGAATCTACCCAGAGAGTGGCTGGTGGTGGCTAGATGGAGGCTGTTGTAATTCAAATTGGAATGGAGCCTAAACTTTCGATCAAGAGAATTGGCAATTAAAACGAGCCACCACCTGAGTGTCCAGGCAGCGAAACGAACAAATAGCATCCATAGCCCTTCAACTCCTGTACTTTGCCATACATGGATACTTCTAAGCCCAAATCTAAGCGACCTCGAGAAAACAACAACCCTCAGCCAAGTCGTAAACGACAAACGCTCTCGAAGGGGCAAGTCAAGAACTACAAAGGTGTGGGTATATACGCATACTTGAGTCCAATATCTACTGAGCAAAGTTATCTCGGTTAGCCCATTTAGGTATTCCAACCCGGCGATCTATAGATAGCCCTGGTATCTGGGCGATGGTCGTCAAAGGCAAAGAGAAGCAAGCCGCTGGTGAATTATACAACATCATCGAGGCAGTAAGTCGTTTTATAGGCTGTTCAATAAATGCATGAACAACGTCTTGTAGATATCGGATCAACTTTGGCCGAAGCTTCCCGCTCTCGATGATGACGACAACGCCCCAGAGGAATCGGACGATGATGAAGACATCG
>JAYRCO010000531.1:0-22846 GCA_037042815.1 Ceratobasidium papillatum
CGCCTCTCGAGGACACCACGCCGATGTGGGAGGTATCCTCCCGGGAAGCATGCCTCCTACATCTGTCTCTATCTTTGAAGAAGGAGCGGAGATCACCAGTTTTAAGATCGTCAGCGAGGGGATATACGATTCGGATGGGTTGAAAGAGTTGTTGTGTGATGTGCCGGCGCGGTACCCTGGTAGTTCTGGGTGTAGGAATATTCGAGATGTGGAGAGCGATTTGAAAGCGGTGAGTTCTTTAAAGTATTGAGAGAGGAACGTAAAGTGAGATTGATGTTGGGTTGATAGCAAGTTGCGGCGAACAATAAGGGGATTCAGCTTATACATGCGCGTGAGTTTGGCTATTCTCATTTTCTTGAAACGAACTGACGATGATTTGATGGACAGTCATCAAGGAGTACGGACTTCCGACCGTACACGAATACATGCTCCACATTCGCAACAACGCCGAGCAGTCCGTTCGGAACCTGCTCCGGGACTTTGCTAAAGAGCATGGTACTACACTTGAAGCTCGGGACTACCTCGACGATGGGTCTCCTGTACGTCTAAGCACCCATCCTCTTCGTTTTCACGACCCCTCAATTCCAATATTAATATCTTTAGTTGAACCTAAAAATCGAAATTGATCCCGAGTCAGGCGGCGCCATCTTCGACTTTGAAGGTACAGGACCCGAAATCAGAGGAAACCTCAACGCTCCGATCTCGGTGGTGCATAGCGCGGTGATATACTGTATGCGTTCGATGTTGAACTCGGATATTCCGCTCAATGCGGGGTGTTTGGTTCCTATTGACGGTGAGCTCGACATTCAGCCCATCACTCGAAGGTCTGAATTGTAATCGGTTGCTAGTGAGGATACCGGATCTTTGCTTCTTGCATCCTTCGAGAACTGCGGCGGTGTGTGCTGGAAACGTGTTGACTTCTCAGAGGATTGTCGACGTTGTTTTGAAGGCGTTCAGTGCTTGTGCGGCCAGTCAGGGATGTACAAAGTGAGTAGCATAGTCCAGTTGTGTTGAAATTAAGACGACTAATTAATATATTAGTAACTTGACCTTCGGAGTGGGCGGAAAAGATAAAGACGGAAAGGTCACTCAAGGATGGGGTTACTACGAGGTACGCGTATAGCCTGTTCTTAGCTAGACTGCATACTTATCCTGTAGACCATTGCTGGCGGTTCAGGCGCTGGGCCAGGTTGGCATGGTACCTCTGGTATTCATACCCATATCACGAATACTCGTATCGGCGATGTTGAGATTCTTGAACGTCGCTATCCCGTTCTGTTACACGAATTTTCGCTCCGTGACGGTTCTGGGGGGGTAGGAGAGTATAATGGTGGAGATGGTGTTGTTCGAGATATCGAGTTTTTGCATGAGATGCAGGTGTCGATTTTGTCCGAGGTATGTCACCCGGTTGTCCAGTTCATCCGGTATACATGACCAGTTTCATATAGCGTCGTGTGCTCCATCCTTACGGTATGATGGGCGGTGGCCCAGGTGCATGCGGCCAAAACATTTGGATCAAACAACCGCGCGAAGAGTATGACCTCCCGAAACTCGAGCTAGGCGAAAACGAGGGCGAGCCTAAGCCTCGTATGATCAACATTGGAGGAAAGGCGACCGTGCTCATGGGTCGTGGAGATCATTTGGTGATTCATACACCTGGAGGAGGCGCTTGGGGTGCGCCGAAAGAAGAGGGAGGGAAGAACGCGGTCGAGTCGGGGTTGGCACCTGGAGAGAAGATGGAGTGGGCTGCTAGGGGGAGTCTGGCAGATCGGGCGGCTGCTCAGGCTGGGTTCTGAGTTTGTTTGGGGTATAAAAAATTCAATATGATTAAGATGAATGCAATGAAAAATAACGCAAATTGTTATGCACTTTGGAAGTCTTGGAGGCTTGTGCTTATTTAGGTACTGAGCGCTAATTTACGTCAACCATAAAAGGCAAATGTCATTCTGGAAAATGAACCCAATCATGTGGCTACCTTCCACCAAGCCCCCTCGCTAATTCAACAATCTAGACGCTCAAGCTTCTCTTGTAAATCTACTCATTTATTAACTCCTCTATTATCGGCTCGGCTCTTGTATAATGGGAAAGAAGAAAAAGACTAGTCTCAAACCCGTCGCGCGTCCATTCGCGACAACTTCAATTGCTAAAAAGGTCGTTGAGACACCTCCTGAGGAGGTCCCAGAAGAAACTTCCGAGGAATCCAAACCTGATAATGCTCAAGCTGGGGATGGAAATAAAGACACTCAACCTCAGGCAGATGAGTACGATGCGGACCGTGCAGAGATCGAGTCATTGCAGATTTTAGTCGACCAGCAACAAGCTAAGGCGGAAAGGGAGGCAATAAAGTCTATCAAGGTGAGTAGATACATACCGCCTCTCTTTTTATTATCCTCTTAACGATCTTTGGCCTCGCTGCGTTAGGTCTTAGAACAAGAAAGTCGTGCCTCGAAGCTTTTGCCGCGTGTCAGTATCGACCCTGTGATACGAGATCGTATCCTCGACATGATTAGAGCCACGGAGACGACTACAAAATGTACGTACCCGCGTATAGTTAGACCTTGAACTGACGTCTCTCGAACAGTGATACCGGAACCCGAGGATAAGGTGCTTCCGCGTTTGGCGGCCATTTATGGTACTCTTCGGGGAATAGGACTTCCGGAGGAGAGAGTGGAGGAATGTCTAAGAGCTATTCCCGATGTTGATCTTGACTCGGCGCTCGAGTGGGTACGTTATTGAGGGATAATCAATTGTTGTCTGATATTGACTTTATCTGGACGCAGCTTTCTCTCAACTGCGACGATAGCGAGACCGACTTCGATAACCGTTGGTCATATCTGTTGGGATCTTGACTTTAACTTACTCTTATTATGTTACCAGGACTTAATGGCGGCTCAGCAGAGACACTTCCAGTAAATGGTGCGAGCGAAATTCAAGAAACATTCCCACCAACTTCGGCTTCAACACCTGCATCCCGCCCCGCTCCGACACGGGTAGTTGCTGCATCTACAATCGACTCCGATGATGAGCCTGGCGTCGACGTTGATGTGAACACCAAATGGGCACGCACCAAGACAAAGCTTCACATGCTCAAATCTGGGAAACCGAAGGGGTTCAAACTCAATCCAAGCGATCCCGTGGTCCAGAAACTAGAATCTCGACTGGAGGCTTTGCAATCTGACTACGAGTTCCGCAAAAAGCATGCGGACTACACATTCCAGGAGTTACGGAAAGCCGCAGAGGCCACTGCGCTGGAGGAATCGTTGAGGCGACCTAAGGAACCCGTCGCTCCTATCGGTCCGCCATCGACGGATACCGCCAAGCCTGAGGAGACTAAAAATTCGACTGCGATGGGACCTTCTGCTGTTCCCACAGATGGACTGACAAAGGCAACTAATTTGGACTTACTTGATCAACACTCGGACGACGAAGAAGGATTCTTTGGCCACATGCTTGACGAGATGCCGACCGAAGTCACTACTACAGCTGGTGATGTCGTCCGAGTCTATGATCTGGCGTTCCCGAAGAACTGGATCGGGCCGACACCTAAATCTGCCCTCAAAGACTACGTGGTCAAACTTGATCAATACGCTATCATGTCGTATCGTTCGGTCGGAGGTGTGACTCGAGTTGCTCGTGCTGCCGTCCAAATACGTTGGAGAGGCAAACCTGGACAAGAATGGATCGCACCGGATGCATGTCATACACTCTCGCAAGCAGAAAATTATATAGCGATGATTGCACTCCATTCACTTTCTTGCCCCGTCCGTGCAGGATTTGTTGGTCTTCGCTCGAGCGCCACACCCATGCAGCCCAGTGCCATCCGATCACTCCCTCCGAGCGCCCAGGATCTGTGGAAGGAGCTTGAGGCAAAACGAAAACAGCACGAAGACGAGATAAACCGACAAGTCTGGTCCAAGTTACGGTCAATCGTTGAGCCCAAACTTGCGCCGCCAGTAACATACAAGGTATGTCTTCTATCATTACAAAAACATGATATGCAAGCTCACGCATATTCTCTCTCAGGCTTCTACTTCAACCAAGCAGCCGACCGCAACAGAACCAACCACCACATCTAATCTACAACAGACCGCCACTTTGAAAGAAATTTCTGGCTTAAAAGAAGAGTTTGAGATACGAAGACGCTCGGCGTCATATCAACAAATGCTTCCCAAGGTATGTTTTACGATTACACTTAAAACCTCCGTCTCACACAACGACTAGCGAAACGAACTTCCAATCGCATCCTTTAGGTCTCAAATTATCGAAAGCCTGGACCACCACCAGGTTGTCGTCTTAAGCGGTGAAACTGGATGTGGCAAATCTACGCAATTGCCCGCATATATTCTCGAAGATCAGCTGTCTAAAGGATTGGCGTGCAAGATATACTGCACCGAACCACGGCGTATTTCTGCCATTTCTCTCGCGCAGCGTGTAAGTAGGGAACTTGGAGAACCTCCGAATGCTGTTGGGACGCTCTCGTCATTGATTGGATACTCTGTTCGATTGGAAAGTAATATTACACGCAATACGAGACTAGCGTTTGTAACGAATGGAATTGCGCTTCGGATGCTTGAAACTGGGAGTGGAAGTAGTGGGAAAGGCACTGCGTTTGACGATATAACTGTACGTTTCGAATCAAGACACAATATATCAACTCCCTAACACGACCCATAGCATATTATTATCGACGAAGTTCACGAGAGGTCTATCGAGTCAGACTTCTTGCTCATAGTGCTCAAGTCAATGATGCAGCAGCGACCTGATTTGAAGTGAGTGAAGGCAGACTAATTTTGCCTATTTGCACCTTATATTTGGTTCACAGAATTGTTCTTATGTCTGCAACTGTCGATGCGGAAAAAGTGTCTGCGTACTTTGGCGGGCCGGCTGTTTGTCCTGTTCTTTTGGTGCCAGGGGTTGAGTAGCTCAGCACTACGATTTCTCGCCCATACTGACGATTTGCTCCTAGCGTACATTCCCTGTCCAAATACAGTATTTAGAAGATGCCATAGAATTTGCAAAGTGGACAATTGACGACGACTCTCCGTACGCTCGACGCAGTAAGTACGAGTTCTCCTGATCTGGATTTCAGATTAACATTCTAATGTTACAGAAAATGACAAGTTTTCTAAAAGCAACAAATCAAGTCGGTTGGAATGGTCCGAAGAAACCGCAGCAGCGGAAGAAGAGGAGGAAGATGGAGAGCCATCTGCTGCGCCTGTCAAGCTTGGCAAACAGTATTCTAAGCCAACAATTTCAACTATAGATCGTCTAGACGAACGTCGAATCCCCTACGATTTAATTCTACGACTTTTGGAAAAGATATGCCTCGAGAACACTCCTCACTCTCGGTATTCTGCCGCTGTTCTCGTGTTCCTTCCCGGGTTAGGAGAGATTAGGCAACTTACCGACATGCTCGGTGGTCATAGAGAATTTGGAAGTCAGGCGTTCAGAATCTACCCACTGCACTCTGCTCTGCCTTCAGAGAACCAAACGGCGGTGTTTGATATCCCTCCTCCAGGAGTCAGGAAGATTGTAGTTTGTGAGTCGATTGAAATTTGTTCTTTGAGCAGAGGCTTATCGCACCTAGCCACTAACATCGCTGAAACTGGTGTCACGATCCCCGTAAGTTCTCAAGTTGCATACGATCGAATTTAGCTCATCTTCTCTAGGATGTCACATGTGTGATTGACTCGGGAAAGCACAAGGAGATGCGGTGAGTATATGCGCATTGTTTTGCTACTTGTAGTCTCACGCATTTGCCCCAGATTTGACGAAAGGCGACAAACTAGTCGGCTTATTGAAACTACAATTGCACGCAGTAACGCAGCGCAAAGGCGAGGCCGTGCTGGTCGAGTTCAAGAAGGGCTTTGCTTTCATTTGTTCACAAAGAGTCGCCATGATAACTTGGTTGGTGGTTCCATATTTCGATGAAATTGCTGTTAACACGCTTACTAGATGGTGGATAATGCGTTGCCAGAGATTTTGCGTCTCAGTCTGGCAGACCTTGCGCTTCGCATCAAGATTATGAATGTTGAGATTGGTACATCGGTCGAAGATGTCTTATCCCGAGCTTTGGATCCCCCATCATCGCTCAATATTCAACGAGCCGTGAATGCTTTGATTGAGGTTGGTTTTTTTCGTGATCTATGATAGCGAGGCTTACACTATAACACAAACAGGTGAAAGCATTGACTTCCACAGAGCAAATCACTAGTCTGGGTCGACAACTCAGTAAGTTGCCGATGGATGTACATCTCGGCAAGTTTTTGCTGCAGTCAGTTATTCTGTGAGTATTCGCCATAAACTTTAGCGAAATAATTCACCCCTTTCAAGTGGATGTTTAGACACCACGCTGACAATATGTGCCACCCTCAACGCCAAACCACCCTTCTTGCGGCCGTTTGGATTTGAGACTCAGGCAGATGCAGCAAAGATGACCTTCGCGCAAGGTTAGTTTATTATTACATCGAAATCGAGCAAAGGCTCGACTAATCGACGTCTGTAGACAATTCGGATTTCATGGCCTTGAGCAACGCCTTTTCTAGTTGGAGGAGAGCCTCGGCAAACGGCCAGGGTGCCGTGCGCAAATTCTGTAGAGAAAGCTATCTCAGCTACCAGGTATGTGTATCTTTCACGATATCTATCTATACGACTTATACCATTTACAGAACCTCCAACAAATTGAGGACCTGCGACAGCAATTCATGGGCTACCTGATGGACAGCGGATTCGTCAGCGTCAGCGAAGATTTCAGCCGAGAGTTCAAGCGGTAAGTACTTCCGCTCTAAACTTTATTTTGAATTAACAATGCGCTTGTAGCATTCGATTTCAGAGGAATCGCACCAAGTTGATGGAAATCCCAGGACATCTTAACTCTGGTCCAACAAATTTTGGGCTCATTCAGGCCGCGCTCACGGCTGGAATGTTTCCGAAAATCATCAGTATCGACCCTACCAGTGGACAGATGCAAACTATCAGCAACAATAGACCAGTCGCATTCCATCCTTCGTCTGTGAACTTTAGGAAGAAGCCACGCGACTTCAGCTCGAATTATCTTTGTTATTCCACACTCATGTAGGTCAAGCGATCTTTCATTGACTGCTAGCTAATCGAGGGAACAGGCAATCCAAGAAATTATATGCGTCTGAAACTGGCCCGGCAAGCGATCTTGCTTTAATCCTTCTATGTGGTGACTGCGAGTTCAAGGTATGTGTCTTCTCGTCATAGTTCAACCCTAGCACTTAACATCTGTGTTTCCCTTGTGCAGGTTAGCTCTGAACAGATCGTTGTTGACCGAAAGATCAGGTACAGAGTCCAGGGGAAGACAGCCTTGGCGCTGAGAATTTTGAAGGCTCGGTTAGCGTCGAACATGTCCATCAAACTTCGCGCCAAGCAACTCAACACAACAGAGGGTGATGTTTGGACCACCTTGGCGTTGGAGCTACTCAAGAGTCCGGCGGATACAGATAGAATAGGCGTATGAGAGCATTGTCCATTAGTATGACTATTGTGTAAACTACAAACGTCCCAATTCTGTACTACAGTATTACATATCTGTCCGGTAATTAACATGGCTTGCATATGAGGGCCGTTGCTACCAGGGCGCCATCAAATTCGTGATTTCATAGCCTAGCCCGCGAACCATAAGCACATGGTGTTTGGTTAGCGGTCTTCTTGCCGGCCCTGCCGAGAGTCTGCCGAGGATCACGCGCCGGGACCGGACCCCTCTAATTTACCGCGTGACTACCGACGAAATGGGCTTGTGCTGCGCAACGGTTATAAGGCTGCACCGAAGAATCAACATCCTCTTTTCTCAGCTCTGCCCCCTCCTTATACCCTACTGCGTTCCAAGAAATGCGATTCACTCTTTTGATCACTGTCGTTTTTCTTGCTCTCTCTGACTTTGCGCTTGGAAGCATCGTCCGCTTCTACGCTGAAAATACGTGTGACGCCTTGATTCAATATCAGGAGACTGGCCTCACCTGCGGAGCATGTGTGAACGCTCCCGACGAATCTAGCGCAATCCTAGTCGGAAGACTAAGCCTGCGCTACCGTGTTACTGTTCACAACCAGAACGATTGTACAGATGAATCTGTTGTGCTTGAAGTAAGTTCTCTTACTTAGCCAACATACATATGATCTGACGGTACATGATATTGAACTACAGAGCTTTGGAAGCCTTTGTGGTGTTCAAGCAGCAAGCAAGTTTCGCTCTGTAAAGATCCACTGCCCCCAGGAGGCCCACCGCAGGCGAAAGCCTACCCGATTATAGCTGTGCTATCAATCTGTCACTGTTTACCTCTCTGTTTTGGAGCGCTATGTATGCAAGCCGGAATGTTATACCATCAGAGGACTATTCCTTAATATCATCGAACTGAGCAACAGCAGGCGCTTATACGAAGCTTTTGGTTTTTCGGCCTAATATTTCTCTGGAGCTTACTTACGTTCAGCTGAGGTTCAATTGGTTTGTTGTATTCAATGTACTTCACATCTACAGATCCATCACTCCTCGTCCTTCAAAAGTATGTATAGATGATTCCTCGTGACGGTTGTCTCAGAGCGAGAGTCGAGGACGATGGTTTGAGTGTTATCAATGATCATCGCCGGCCCAGACACAACATCTCCTATTTCGAGTTTCTCTAGGAGGAAAACGGGTGTGTCGATGCGCCCGAGTCCCTCAAAATACACGTCGTGTGTTCTATCTCGAGATTTCTCTGCGTCAATAGGTCTTGTCTTGAGTGTTTTCAGTTCTTCGAATACACTCGGGCCAAGAGTGTCAAACGTTTTGCCGATCCCTCGAACCTAGAAACGAGCCAGGGTATCAGCAAATAAGTTCAAGGCCACGTGTGACGAGAAGGTAACCTTAATATCATCAATAAGAATATTCTTTCCCTCGAGCAAGAATCCGAATTCTTGCTTGTAGGTTGCCTTGAACGTTTTTTCAAAATCGCCAGATCCATCCTCAGGCTCAAGTGCCATAAGAGCCGTATCCGTCCCATCGAAACGCATATTTAGCAGTCGCTCAACTTGGACTCGATCGCCCTTGAAGCCTTGTTTTTCGAGAGAGGACTTGACTTGTTCAGTGAGCGCGTCGAGACGCTTGATTGTACGCGATTTGTTGTCCGAAGACCAGATTTCGGAGGAAGGTTCTTGTCGTTCGAACGCACTATGGAGATGTAGTCATTGGTTTCTCATTGATTAAAAAAACGAGGCAAGGCCTACCGATCAGCTAGAGCTAGACCATATGCCGAAAGAATCGAACTGTGTCGATGAATCAAGATGCGACTGATACCAAGTAGGCGCGCGATGTCGCATGCGTGTTGGCCGCCTGCACCACCGAAACTTGCTAGGCTAAAGAGCAGATGAGCACCTCAAGCAGTCTGAAACCGAATGACCATACATATGCGAACCAGTTGAATAGCCCCGCGCCTCCGTCAAAGCCCGAATCGGACGACACATCGTCTCATTTGCAACTTTGACAAATCTGACACACAGAAGTCAGATATGATTCATCATCTTAAAATCTACATTACTCACCCGTAAACAATCTCATCCAGAGTGTAATCTTTGTCCGATGACTTGCGTACTTCCTCAGCAACCTTTTCAAACGCAGTCTTGGAAGCTTCCGTATCAAGCGGTTCCTTCTCAGATTTGCCAAAGATCTTTGGAAAGAGATCAGGGATAAGTCGACCAAGTAGAAGATTCGCGTCGGTAACCGCAAGCGGCCCTCCTTTTCTGAAAAAAAAAAGATACGCAAAAGTCAACTCCACGATATAATGTGGATATATGCGCCTCAATTACCTGTAACAGGCGGGTCCTGGTTCAGCTCCGGCACTTTCTGGCCCGGCGAGGAATAGCCCGTTTTTGAAAGTCAAACAGGAGCCTCCACCAGCAGCGACAGTGTTGATGTCTAACTGAGGGCTTTGGATTGTTACTCCAGCGGTCGTAGTCTCGTATACCTTTTCGTATCGCCCATCGAATCTTGAGACATCGGTAGAAGTGCCTCCAACATCCAAACTATACCCCCCACTCAACATCAATACCAGCAAATCAAGGCAATTGACATACCCAATGATAGGAGTTTTATCATTATCATCCCAGCTCGTCAGTGCATACCCAACAACTCCGCCAGCTGGCCCGCTTAGGATACTCTTCAAGCCAGAGAAGTTGTCCAAATCCAATAGGCCGCCATCACTAGCCATGAACTCCACGCGAGGTTTGCCGACTCCGCCGCTCCTAAGCTGATCGTCAAAGCCGGAGAAGAAGCCGTCGAGATATTCATAAAGGATTGGCGTAAGATAGGCATCGGCTGTGGCGGACATCCCTCGGGGGACCATTTTGATCATCGGCATGAGCTGAGAGGAGATGGACACGTGGGTGAACCCAAGCGAGTTTGCGACCTCGCCAACCAGAAGCTCATGTTGAGGGAAGGTGTAGGAGTGAACGAAGCATATAGCCAAGGAGGTGTATCCTTGGTCACGAAGCTTTTGTAGGTCGGACTTGACTTTGTTTTCGTCTTAAAGATGCTCGTTAGCGTTATAAATGCCTCTATATGCGCCAATAATAAGCGAACCAGGTTTCTTGATGATTCTTATCGCCTCGCCTGACAATCCTTCAACAATCTCTCCAGGTCCATCTGCCTCATTCTTTTCGTCATGTCCAGGGCCAGTGTACCCTTTGGCTAATTTCCCATGTTCGTCAAACTTGACTGCATGTTCGGCGGCATGTGGGTTAGAAGTGTACCCAATCAGCGTCACACGTTCATCGACCTCAAGAACATCAGAAAAAAGGGGGGTTGGCCGCCGAATATTGAGATCAAATATCTTGGGACGAGATTGGTTCCCGATGGTAAGAAGGTCCTGCGAGTCATTCAGGATCAGATTATGAGAGAATCACTTAGTGGTCAATACATACTTTGAACCCCTTGGTTATTACGAGTGCGTGTTTCTGCCCTTTTCTCTCCAGCAGTGCGTTTGTGGCGACCGTAGTGGATAGCCGGATATAGTCTTCTCACAGCGCGTAAGGTCGTGACATATTTACACGGCGAGCTAGAACCACCCACCTATCTTATCAGTGTTTAGCTTTTCACCTCTTGGAAGCTTCTTGTCTAGTACAGATTCAAGAATACGCCGTATACCTTCCGTAGGAGCATCTTTGTAGTTGTTGGGATCTTGTGATACTGCAAGCTGAGGTTTCAACGATATTATAAACTTGAGAGTATCCCCATAATATTGCTTACAAAGTTTTACAACAATCTCTTTCTTTTCATCTGGGTTGTCGCCTGGATATGACCTAAAGCCTTCTGTAAGATCCCTCCATGTATGACCTGCGCATGAATATTACTTACGCATGGACATCGCAGAACGTACCCCCTCGGTCTGCACAAATACGAATTGAGCGATCGGGGATATCAGGCATCTTCTAGGGCGCTGGAGGAAGATTTTTGTTTTTATTTTGAGTTTAGCCCACAGCGGCAGCTCATAGCATGCGCTTCATTGATAAAACTTACGGTGAGTATACTGACAATTGTGGTCAGATTTGGGAGGATCAGATCACTTGACTATGATTCATCATGACGACCAAGCAAGCACAAAGCTTCCCACCAACGCCACCTCTTCCTCGACACCTCCACAACAGCAATTGGCTACCACTGACTCACGTTTTGGTGCACTTTTGAATAAGGCGTTACGAGTGGCTATATTGAATCAAAAACAAACTACTACTAGACTATATGTCGTCAATTACTATTCGTGGCAAAAACTACGATGCAAAGGAACTCACCAATGACGCCTCGCGTTTCACTGAAGATATTGCGAAGAAGATTCACATAGAGGAGCCTCTGCCCGCTGACACCGACCTGACAGAGATGGAGGACAAGGATGCTCAGATTCAGGTATGATCTTTGAAACCTTTCCGAGTATATCGAAACTGATTGTGAAGCGCTCAAATAAGCTCCGTGCGATGCTAGCATTGCCCCCAGAAATAGTTGGTGTTATGTGGGCCATGTTCTGCGCAAAGTACCTTGGCAAGATGGCGAAAATACTCCGCACCTTGTCGCTCGAAAAACAGCCCAAGGCTTTTGCTACATATATTCAAATTTTGTCGCTACTGCCTGAGCCGAAGCACGAACCCTACTGGCGGATGTTTTTGTGCTCTCCAGACAGCGATGGCATTCCAAATCTTGTCGGCAATGCGTTTGGTCTCGGAGTTCAGTGGCGGCGCCCTAGTGGACCGGGATTGATATGCGGGGCGATGATCGAGCTATTGTTCTGGTGTAATAGCGACCAAGGCGACGATAAAAAAGCGTCTATGGACGCGCAGATCCGGAAATCCATCGCGCGCAAAATACGAGCTCTCAAGCAGACTGAAGGATATCAGCAACTCGATGCAATCCAGAAAAGCCAGATCGACCGATTCGATGGCATCCTCAACGCTATCGAGCATATGCCTGGGGATATGTATTTGGCTTCCACGAAGGAGCATCTCATAGGGCAGACAGAAGGGGTGTGCGCGAATCAAAACTGCGCTGAGGAGGCATCTATGAGGTGTACTAGGTGTAAAAGTGTAGAGTATTGTGGGCAGCAGTGTCAGTCGAAACACTGGAAAAGGGAGCATAAAGTACGGTGTTTTGAACGAGTGACTGGATGATCTTGTGTCGAGAAGCCATCGTGTATCACAGGCTGGATTGAATGCTTCTACATGTGCTTGGCTTCTATGGCCGTACCAGATTATTTGAATCATATTAGAACAAGATTTTGGCGGGAAACTTCGTATACGGCTCAGCGTGTGACGCCGTGAATCAAGTACTCGTTCCTGGTGACTAGTAGGTCAATATAAACGTCGTGCTCAGGGGGCATCAGCAGAGGAATTTTGTCGACTAGTTAATTCATTCGACGAGTCAAAGCCCACCCTTGGTCATAGTTCACATGAGAACCTAGCCAAAGCAATTGTTGATAATTAGTTTAGCAGCTATATTTTGATCTCCAGTAGCAGAACTTTGCAAGTGGCAATCGCTGGGCGGACATATGAATTTCGGTGAGCTCAAGAGCAAAAAAAAATCTGGCGTGTAGACCGCCAGGTTGGCTTGCTGGAACTTGGTATAGATAAGACGCTTCTTGGTTAAGAGCTGCGTTGAAGTTTTCGAGTACATCCTCAAGGATGTTTCATTAGTCTCAGAGATATATGGAGGTCCAAGCTGAAGCAAAGACTTAAAATCCAGTGACATAGCCAAATAGTGAGTCGTTGCAAGCGGGAGATGATTGGGAGCAGATCGGCCTGTCACTATGGACCCGTATTTGGATTCAGGGGCTTCGCAAACAAATACTTTTATATCCTATCTGTTCATGATCACTCATAAACGGTATCGGCAAAATCATTTGTTCATTCATTCAGTCAAGGAATTTATCGTAGATATATGCATACATCAACATCCTAAATATAGAACATGGTCCCATTCACCCCTGGACCAGTTGGACCTCTACCCCAGAGTTTGCGCGCCTCCTCAACGACTTGATCTTCTGTGCTACTCCCGCTGCGAATCGACGTGGCTCCATCGAAGGCATTTAGAAGTTGCGTGAGATAACAACGCCCACGCTCGCAAGCAAGATCTGAAAAAAAGATTATTAAAAGAATAACGAATAAACTCGTAAGGATACTCACCAGCATAGTAGGCGGGTGGAACGAGCGAAACTGCCTTTGTAGCACGCGCGAACAAGTAGGCCATGCCATGCGTCAAACCTTGAAGCCGATCGGCCGTGAACCCGTTATCATCGTGTACGACAGTGTAATGAGTTGGCCTGGTTGTTCCTTGTAGCCCTCCGTGGGCCTGCAAGAAAAAGTCAAAGTCATAGACAGCCGTAACTAGCCGATCATCAGCTACATTCTAACAATCCAGCTCTTCCAGGAGACTCACCTCCACGATCGACAACAGTTCCGGGCTTGCAATTTCCCTTATCTGCATCTTCGTCTCTCGTCGGGAAGAACCGTGTATGATGTCGCTTGCCAGCAATCAGGATTGTCAACTTTGGCTCATACGGTTTGCCGTCAGGTGTAGGGAATTTCGAAAAAGCCTCGCGGATCTTGGGAAGCTCGTCATCGCGCACAGTTAAGAATTGGCCTTCGGACACGCCATCACGGAAGAATAGGATGCGTTGCGGCAGGACCTTGTTCTTTGCCTTGAATGCGGTTAAACGCTCGATCATCATATCCTTCAAGTCTGTTATCATCTGGGAGGGCCTCAAGTGTCAGGCGCGCATACATCATAACACTCATAGATTATGCTTACCTCCTTCTTTGACTCCTGAAGGCGTAGACTTGCGGGGAACTGTCCAAACATACTATCGATGCTTCCGACTACCGCAGCAATGCTCGGTGTACCGCGCATGCTTCCTGGACTTGGATGCGTGACATCGCTGCCGACAAGCATCGTCGGTTGTTGACAGATCCATGCCATAACCTGATCGTCCTGCTTGATCGTATGATTCACCCCACCGAGCTTTGCGTTGACCTTGAGTGCGACGTTGGAGTTGTATTGCACCTATATGCATGAATACGGTCATGAAAAGGATGCATATCTACAATAATCAAACATACCTGGCCATCCTTGAACTTGTTTGCCGTGACACACACCGTCAAAACGTCGAGCTGAACGTCGCATAAATGCTTGAGCCCGTTGTATATCGCTTTGTCGTGATTGCTTAGTACAACGAGCACGAGCTTCGGCTTCGGTTTGATCGAGATAAGCTTGTTCCGGATCGCCGCTATAGCGTTGAGCCTCGTCAAAGGGGACTCGGTATGTTTTGGCGGGAGAGGCACGTCCAGCATCGGAGGAAGTGGCGCTGAGCGACCAACCACCATACCCGATCTACCACACGTCGTTGCGAACCCAGAAACTATATCCCTACTCGTTGCCGCCGACATATCGTCTCGTCCACCATCCTGGATAAACAGCACCGCCCAGCTGTCCAGCTTTGCACCAACTGCAAATCGAACGTCCCGCATGTTCCATGATGCATTTCTGATGTTGGCCGGCGTCTTGTTCTGGTAGTGCACGGCCGGAGGCGGGAGGATTCGACCAGGTACAGTCGCCATCTGCGGTCCGACGCTCAGCCCCATCTGCGCCAGGGGCGAGTTGCCGCCCACCAGGCCAAGAGAGTTGAGACCGTCACCGGTGATAGCTTGGGCGTTGACGTTGGGTGGCTGACAAGCAACCAAGATCATTGCTGCTGTGTGATCGTCACTGAGCTTGCCACGGAAGGGCTGGTTTGGCAAGATTGTGCAAACTTCAGCAGGAACGAGGATAGGACGATCTTTGTTTCCATTAATGTCGATGAGGGGCATAGTGGGATATCTCAAGGTTATGTCATACTCTACCATATAACGTATTTAACGCAACTTCAAAAGAAGACAGAAGCAAAAACACTCACTTTTCTTGAAGTAACCCTCCACAGACATCTTCTGTTCTCCAAACTCGTCGCATACGAACAGATAGCTCCTGGCGCTATCCTTGAGTTTGACGCCTTTGATCACCTTCCGCATCTTCCGGCCAACGTGCGTCATTTCGATTCGCAGGTTGTACACGAACGCCGGCAAGCGGCTTGCGCCGGCCGACCCAAACTTCATAAACAGCTCGGCTAGGTTTCCAGGTTGGTAGAAGGCTGTCGTGGCGACGTTCACGTTCACCATCAGCTGCTGGAACGATGGGCGAACTGAGCTGTAGAACCCTCTGTACGCCTCCAGTCCTCCTCCTAGATCTGTCGCTTGACCGGGAGTAGGGAAAAACCACTTGTTGCGACCGACCATGACACCATGCTGAGATGGGTACTTGGCGAGCAGAATGTTGAACGCCGACAGCATAGGCTGAGGGTCAAACTCGCCGTATCCGACCGTGCCTCCGAGGTATCTAGTGGACGAGATCTACGTTTAGAACAAGATATCGTCTAGGAGTTGATGCACCCACTTTGTCATTTCGGCAGTCTCGTGCTGTGTGCTCAACTTCAGGGCGACTCGATAGTTCTTGGACTTTTCGGTCGGGCCATCCTCGTCCTCCTCGAAATAGGTCACCGCAACCGAGAATACTTCTGCAGCGCCCGTTACCGGTATCTCCTTCAGGGAGACCAACCGACGCATATTGTCATGAGAGGCCGAAGCAGCATACGGCGCAAACTCCGGGGAGGACATAAAGATCTGTAGTAGTCGCTTCATAATCCGCTTGATGCCAGTTTCCGGTTCAATCGATATCTCGTAGTCGTAGATCGTCGCTTTGCCATAGTCGACTGGAAAGTAGTTGGTTCGTAGCTTGATCTCTTGGCCGGTCTTTCCAAAGTCTGGCCGACGAGGGAATTGGTTCTCCTCTACAGTGAGATTCTTGAACGAAGCAATAAGATCGTCATCGGCATGCGTAGTAAGTCGGCCGTCAATAGTCGCGGGGCCTGCATCAAAAATACCACCACGTCCACGCGGTGCTCCGCGAATCCCACGACCTCCGCGGTCACCACCGCCTCGACCACGGTCAAAGCCCCGTGCACCACGATTCCCGCCATCGCCTTGGTATCCAGGTCCTCCTCCACCACGGCCACTGCAAAAAGGCCAGTTGAGAAAGTCGGCAACGAACGATTCAATACGAGACATCCTCACCGCCCGCTGTCGCCACCACCACGATAGCCACTAGGCCCTCCACGTGGAGCACCACGAGGGGTGCCGCGTCCGCGATCATTTCCTCTAGACGACATTATAGTTCGTTTCAATAAAGTGCTTGGTATTCGGGCAGGTTGTAGAATTGCTACGGCTGCACGAAGGGGGGGTATGGTCGTAGCCACGGTGAAATGGGTCATTTGTATCCGTTCCGCAGCGGGGTTGAATGGGTGCTTACGCAATGAGCGTCAGTGATCTGCCAATCACTTTGTAGACAAAAGTAGCAATGTAACCGACATAAAGATTAACGCAGCACGTAATGACGACATAGCTGAGAGACCCTCTTGGAAAAGATTGGGCAACTCCACTGGTACCGTTCTCTACCCTCATCGCCATGCCAAAAACAGTACGGTTTACTACGGTCAATAGAAAAATGAGCACTGGGAGATGGTTGTAGAACCGTGAAATATTATGCGTGCAGCAAGCCCAATCAGATTGGAACGAACAATCTTCGTTCAAAGTTGATCTAGAGTCCAAAGTCGACACCGTGCTCAAGTCTGGATCGCCATTCAGGAATGGGGTGAAAGGGGAAGTGGCCTTGTTTGTCGCCGCATCCTCAACACAGCCATTGGAACACAAGCTCACGTTCGCTCCACAAGTTTAATCTTTGGGGACAACATTTGTACAGATCTCTAAAATCGAGCCCGTCATGTCCAAACAAGAACAATCCAGCCGCGAATGTATTTTAAGACTCTGTGAGGCTAGCCGTGAACTCCATAAAAGTTAAGTCGTCGAACAGATGCTGGCGACTGAATTCAGAACTATCAGCAGGCGTTTATATGATTTCAATTTCTACGCGTCAAGAAGTTGAATGTGCCAAGATAAAAACGATCGGCATCCATAGGTCACTTCGTGAACTTCGGCAAGGATTCCAGCCTCATAATTGAACTCAATCAACTCCGCCCTCCATCAGGGAAACGGGCCACGGCTTACCAGCTCTAAAGAGCACGTTGAGCTGGTTGAGGGCACCGAAGTGAAAGTCCGGATGCCTAGCGCTCTCAAGCGCTCATAAGAGCTCGACCGGCACGAGGTAAAATCGGCTCCGATGTCGGAGTTGGAAATTCAGTTCACACATGCACGTCATGGTGGTGCCATTATAACCCATTTACGGCCTCCTATTGGCTATACATGGTGGTACATATATCCACCTCCGTTGCCAATGCCAAGATGGGCGTTGATTTGATCGAGCCGTCCGTTAATCATCGGGTCGGGGCAGCTCATTGTGCATGCTGAACTCGTCGACGTGCTCAGTGTTGGGGCGCAACATCATGTCACAAGTCGGCAGCTATACCTCCCGCAAGTAATTTTGCATTGCGCGTCGAATGGCACTTGAATTTTACAAAACGCCCCAGTAGTTCCATATTTTGATAAAAATTGGAAATTACAATCACGCATACATCTGAGCCGATCTTACCCCATGCCGGTTGAGCTCTTATGAGCGCTCAGCATCCGGACTTTCACTTCGGGGCTCTCAACCAGCCCAACGTGCTCTTTAGAGCTGGTAAGCCGTGGCCCGTTTTCCTGATGTCTCTAGGGCATACGTGAGTCGATGGGTATTTTTGTGATATGAAAGCCAGTTGCTAAGTTTTGAAAGATTTTACGCAAACCCATTTGGGCTAACGTATTTGGACTAGAATTCAAGGCAGGTGTCTCGTTCAGATAGAAGGGGCTGGTCGAAGAGGCGGATGGTTTGTTGTTTGTCGTCATGTGTACTCCACACAGCCGCTAGGTATCCGAGCACGCACGCTTGCCACACGCGGGATCTTACGCAGCAATAAGTTATCGAAGTTTACATCGCTCGATAAGACCTTAGCCTGTTCTGGCAGAATACTTACATCTGCTTTGCTGCCTAGCAAATCCTGCTCCTAGCTAGCTTGGTAGCGGCTGTGCGACCACTCTGTATAACCACTACACACAGCGACTCTGCTACGCCGACTGCTGGACTTGGTGCACGAAAAACATAGATTACCGTGCTGGTTTTGGAATTAGCTTGAGATGAACGAGGGTATCAAGGAGGAACCGCATAGCGACGAGTATCTTGAAGAGAGTAGGAAGTTACTTTTAGATATCCCAAGACTTTGCGAGAGACAGTTTATCCAAAAGGTGCCTGTGATTACGACATTTTCATTCTATACATCTGCTCAGAATTTAATATCTTCTAATGTTATACACCCTCTATGACCCACTTCCCTCCCCCTTACGTCCTATTTTCGGTTTTCAATTCCCTTGACAGGACGCATGCCACGATCTTTACGAGCGCCACGTAGATTTTCAAGCACAGCTTCAGTTTGTCAAAATGCATGAGCCTCACGTCGCAGAAGATGTTGAGTTTTGCAGAGAAGGAGAAGTGCTGGAACTCCATACGATTACCGAGTAAGTCTATATGATCGCTAAAGCACTCGCATTGCAACATGAATGATTCATCTCGTGCCCACTCTGCGCCCTTTACTCAGATTTTTCAATCTCTTGACGCACACCGCCCATATATCCAAACTCCGTGCTGTCCTCGACCGAGAAAAAATATCTCGCGCCCTCCGATCACTCAACGAAGCCTACTCTCAAGGAATAGTTCACGCCCACGCGCTTCTACCAGAAGACCACGCCCTATTCCAGCCTCCGCCTGAAGCCAATAGAACATTTTTACCTACTTTGCCCCTTCCTCCTGGCGACTTTGCGAGTGTTGGGCCCGGAATAGAACCAAGACTTATGGTGTCTTCTTCTAGCGACCAAGTCAGTCGCTCTCACGAGCGCCGAACAGTCCATGTTTCGTCCCTGGAAAACTTAGTTTTTAGATTATGGTTGTATGGGAGGAGTCTGTTCGTGAAGGAATCGGTGGGCCTTATGGGATAGTCGGCGTGAGTTGCAGTAGGATCCATGGGTCTCTTTCTCCTTCCCTCTGCACATTTGTACGGTCTACAGAAGCCTTGTGCTTCACAGACGTATAAACTAGATTCAAGATAAAATATAAAATAAAACAGCAACCTGGTGCCCATACGCCGATCCATAGTGTGTTGACCTTGCTTGTTCTACGTAAGCGTGAGCTACAATTACTGACACCCTCCAAACCAGCGTCCGAAATAGTCGCACACCTGGGCAACCACGGCTATCTAAACATTACGTCAGATGCCTATTATCCAATCTCAAATGAGGATTTGGCGACGTTTATTGAGCTGAGCTACGCGACGGAACATCGGTGGCTTTCAAAACCATGCGGCTGTTCATAATCAACGACAACAAGGGAACAAGCTATCTCAAGGTTAGTGTCTGCTACCTAAAAAGACTATTATGGTCGCTGAAAATGTACAGGACGCAGCCCGCGAGCTACACACCTGGGCTAAATGCGATCATCCTAACGTAGTTAAGTTGCTGGGACTGGCTGTGTATCGTGACCAAATTGGCATGGGGTCTCAATGGATGGAGCACAACAGTCTACCTGGTTATTTGTCTCAAGGTTCGGAAGTAGACCGGTGTCTGATTGTGAGAGCTGTGATCCCAGATCAACCAATCTACTCACAATTATTTCGGGGCCAATAATCTACACAAATATCCAAGGGACTTGCTTATCTTCACAGTCATGGTATCGTAAGCGCGCGAGCAGTTCGGTCTAGCGTACTCAAATTCATTGTGTTTGTAGATACATGGTGACCTTAAAGGGGTATTTTTTGCACTTCTACGAGCAAAGCTTAGCAGATTTATTGATATGGTGCCCTCAATAGCTTAATGTGTTGGTATCAAGCAACAGTACCCCTATGCTTACCGACTTTGGGAACGCTACTCTAACAGATCAAACACTGCACTTCACGGCAACTCCACCAAAAGCAAATCTTTCTCCCAGATGGGCCGTAAGCAGGGTCCCAAACGCATAGTAGATAATAATTCTTATATGTTATAAGTCTAGGCACCCGAGCTTCTCGAGAGATTGAGCATTTATAGCATGGAGGTAGACGTGTATGCGCTTAGCATGGTATGGAAGTTTTTCATCCAGGTCGTTTGTAGCTAAATCGTACTTGTAAACCACTGGAACTCTAGACGATCCTGGTACAGCAATATTTTAACGTGAATGGTTTATATTTGACAGGTATGAGATATAGGAAACAATTACTGGAAATATACCGTATTTTGGAAAAGTCGAGCATTCCATCTACGTAGCCATTGTATTAAAGCACGAGATACCAGCGCGACCGAGCGATACCATACCCTCTGACAGTAAAAACGAAAACCAGCTATGGACAGTTCTTGTTAGTTGTTAGTTGTTGGTTGCGGGACCCAAAAGATCGACCCAGCGCAGAAGACGTTGCCAAAACTGTGAGCTTGATCTTATGTTTTACTTTGGGCTTGTAATGTTGAATTTTTTCCAGATGAAAAAGATTGAGACACACGGATTGTTCCATCAGCAGCTCCCCTAGTTGGAATCGTATTGGGCACACGTTTCATCACGAGCCGGTCCTGTGAGCTACCCTTGCCCATATACATTTTAGTGGCAATTTTATCCTTTCAGGATGCAACCGTGACCTAGTTGATCCTGGCAAATTAGCTTTTTGTCACTTGCTATTTCCGCATATATGCGGAGACTTGAGCTCGTGTGGTTTCTAGCCACCGACCGTATTTAGATGCCCACTGCTTGCAGACTCTTTCGCTCCTGTCAAGTCCCCACAACTACCATAGGCCGATTTTATAATCCCTCATCTCCCTCTGCAGTAGCTATGCTTCTCAGGAATAACATCCAACCTCACTTCGTCCTACTCATTTCAACATTACACCATCAATTTACCGCGATGTATATTCTGTAAAAGCGGAGCATGCGTTCACGACCCGATACACGTGCCAGACCCTACCAACCACTTTGTAGACGAAAGTAGCAATAGAATCGACATGACGATCGACGCGGCACGCAATGACGGCATTGCTGAGAGATCCTCTCACTGCAAAAAGTACACGTGCATGCAGGCACAAACAGGAAGTTCGGCGGTTGTATTGACGGCATAGCCTCACGCAGACGGACGCAGACAGGCGTCGACCACTTGCCTGCTCTTGCCCACGCTTGTTCGTGTCTGTTTGCGGCGTCAATACAACCAGAGACATTCCTGTCTGCGCCTACGCACACGTGCCATCTTTGCAGTGTCTTGGACAAATTTGGGCGACCCACTGACACCGTTTTCTACCTTCGTCTTCATGCCACAAGCAGTGCGGTTTGTTACGACCAACACATAATTTAAATTATAAGGGTCTAGCATCTTATCATGTCCGAATCAGAGATGCACAAGAAAGGCGCTCGATGCTAACAGGTCAAATAACAAGGCTGAACTCCCTTCTTGTTTTCAACTCTCTCCACTCCTTCCACCAACCCCGGAGTCGTCTCGTGTGGCCCTACCTCGCGTTTATATTGATACACTCACCACATCATAAAACCCAATGGCTACATCCAACCGTGGTCATGATGACTTCGGTCTTAATAAGAATGAACTCTCGCCCGCGTATAAACTCACCGACACAAATTTGGGGCGTCGTGAAAGCCTAGATTCATCACTCCGTGGTTGTATGTCTATGTCTGAGCGCCTCCCTGAGGATATACTTATTGCTGTTTTTTATAGTTAATGATGACTCCTTATGGCCCGAAAATTCGTTCGATTATCGCCGACAGCTCGAATTCGAAGACGCGTACGATTCGAAAGCCCAGTCTGGGTACGATCGCCCTCCAACTCACTGTTATGTTTCCGTACCTTCGTCTTCTGCCCCAAGACCAGATTCATCTACTAGGACAAGATTGGGAGAAGTCGCGCCTGCTTCTCTTTTTTTTCTTTTTTTTCTTTTTTTTCTTTTTTTTCTTCTTATCAGTTCAATTTTCAAGTTGAACACGAGGTCAAATCGCACTAGCCGAATCCTCATTATAAAAATCGCGGCTACTTCTACAAGAGGGGATATAAAGCTAGATTCTTACCAGAAACAGCCAAACAAACTCACATCGGTGGACCCAAACACTCCAAATAACGTGGAAGACAAGGGTCTACCCCTGCTCACGACATTAACGCAAAGAGCGCTCGTCGGGTACCCATCCGTATATGAACACCGCGCCGATACTCCTCCCCCCCTCTCCAACCAACGCCAACGCCAGAACCCGCTCATCCAACTCAGACCGGTCCCTCTCATCAATCCA
>JAYRCO010000532.1:0-22791 GCA_037042815.1 Ceratobasidium papillatum
ACCTCGCTGAGGCTGCGACGGAGACGAAGCAGATGATGGACAGGGCTGCCAAGGCTATTGCGGCTAGGGACAAGAAGAATTAGGTGCTTGTAATTAAAGTGATATTATGCTTGAGTATATTTGTCGCCGCGTATTTATATGCTGGGAACTGGGTAAGGGAACGTATGCGTATCCTATAGCTGGTGGAGAAGGAGAGGTGAGAAGGGTGACCGAGATACCTGTTGGGCCACGGAGTACATAGCGCGAATGAAATGCCGTTCATGGTGCTATGCTTGGGAATGTTTGTCGCCTGCGCGCCTAGCCCTCATTGATCCGCCACCACCAAGGACCACCGAGGTCAACCAAATACTGTCGCTAGTCTGCTCATTGAGTCGGCACTATCGAACTTCTCTGTGTCCCAAGCCGAATTACCAGCGTAAGGCTGCTCTTCTTGTTGCCGCCCTTATCTGCCTATCGACGAGGTTTCCAGCTTGTTAATTGATACAGGCATGCCTTTGACAGTGCAACGAGTGAGTTCTTATCATTTTACGCCTCTCCAGTCCCTGTTAGAAATTTTATTATGAGTAGAGCTATGCCCACGCCTACGGATATTGGATATCTTTATACCAGGAAGCTAGAGCCAGGAACATTGACTTTATGGACTTAGACGCTATGGATTTTCTCTCGGGATCTATTGTCACCAACCTTCTCCACAACTCTCCTCTCACTATCGACAGCATCACTAGCCGCTACCGCTATGGGAAAAATCCTAATGGTGACGATGATGATGACGGGTTTATTGTCGCCATTGGATTTGGGATCGACCAGAAGCTACACTCGGTCTTGAATGACGAAGAGAAGGCGCAAGTGATAAAAGCGATGGACGGGTTTCTCAAGTGTAGTGCGACGGAGAAGGTGTATTGGTTTCGGATGCGTCGCCTACAATGAAGCGTATGTACTTATCCGAGCTCTGTGTTCAATGTACTGATAATACGTAGTGGTTTAGCTATTTCTGCTTCTCGTGTCTTTGACCCCTGTATTTTATACTTGAATCATATTTTCAAACGGGATTTCTTTTGCCTGATCTTCGCTATGAATACCCCACCATCATTCCCTTCAACAGAAGACATTAAACTTGGATGTATCAAGAACCCACGGAGAGACGGTCCATACCTGTATTATATAACGTTGCGGGCCCAATCCTAAGCTTATGTTCTGCATAATCTATCGGATTAATTTTAGCCGAGTCTGGACGAAACACTTACTCGTATTATCATACTTGGGTATGTTTGACTCGGGCGGGTCCAAACGTCTGACTCATCCGCGCTCTTTGTCCGCTACCACCACCAGTGGTCTAATAGTTTTATAACCCTCTTCGTTGACCTTCCACTAGACTTCTCGGGGCTCTTTGTACCCCAAATTCACTGCTCAACCCCGTCTACCCTCGTTACTATCATCTTAGCCATCTAGCAAGGATCGTTGTGACTGGTTTCGTAGTCTAAATATGCCCGCACATCAAGTAAGTCGCTGGATCTTTGTACGTTAATAAACTAACTAGCGATATCTACGGCCCATAGCGAAGCTACTCCTATGCCTACGGATACTGGGTGTCCTTATACCAGGAAGCTAAAGCGAGGAATATCGAACTCACGGACGTGCATGCCATGGACTTCCTCTCGGGAACCATCGTCAGCAACCTTGTACTAAACTCGCCTCTCACGGACGACACAGTTATTAGTCGCTTGCACTGTGGCAAGGATCCTACTGGCAAGGATGACGACGAAGGGTTCATCCTCGCTATCGGATTCGGGGTCGACCAGAAGTTACACTCGGTCTTGAACGACGAAGCAAAGGCGCAGGTGGCAAAAGCGATGCATGAGTATCTCAAGTGTCCTGCGACGGAGAAGGTGTACTGGTTTCGGAGGCGTCGTTTGTGGTGAAGCGTAAGTGAGTTTGCAGAATCTTAAGCTCTCTGTATTCACCTCGCTAACTATACATAGAAATGTGATCATTTCTACTTTTAGTTGTCTTTATCACGACTGCTAATCATCATATGCGTATTTTCCTCCTTTGTTCTTGAGTATAACGTACTTCCCACTACTGTCTGTCAATAGATATTGTATTACGCGGTGCTAAACCTATTTCCTACCTAAATGCAAGCATATTATCTTCAGGATATCACTCAATATCTTTCTATACCCGCCCAAATTTGCGGAGGCAAGAGCGAGAGATGCTGATATCAACAACAAGCGGGCCATAGGTACATTCTATGATCAATACGTTAACGGGGCTGTTAACAGTTAACTCCGCTACTAAGTGAGTTAATCGCTCGCCGCTATACCGCTGGCAGCGCTGATCCCAGTCTTGGGGACAATGGTTCTGGTATTTTTGCTGCCATCGGGTACGGTTTGGGCAAAAAACTCGGTTTCATCTTAAGCGGGGGAAAGAAGGGAAACACGGACAAAGCAATCAAGGATGCGCTAGTAAGTGAAATGCTGAAGCTGCAAATTGGCTGTGTTTCCGCCGGCTTCTATAAGACATATAAGCTTGTTTGATTCGTCTCACCAACAGATATACAGTTGTTTAGGAAGTTGGGTCTTTTAGCTTAGATGTGTAATTTACGCGGTGGCAAAAACCTGCATTGAAAATTGCCTTATATGTCAATGTGTTGGCTGCTTGTATATGAGTATGCAGCAAAGGGCAGCATGTGCAACTGAAAACTAGCTTGAGCTACAAACAGAAATATGTTTACTGCATGTGAGAATAGAAACACCGGCTGCAACAGCGTGTAAATGAGCCCGCGACGCGTCAATTCCCCCTATGATATCCGGTGGTTAACCAGATTGATCTCGCGCGGCTAGCCTGATTATTGTCATTCACGCTCCGTTAAGCAATTTACAACTGGGTGAACCATAGCATAATTTAAACGACACAAGGGGGATGGTTTAATTTCTACTTAGGACCACGATTGGTAGTTTGTGTTGCTCAACTAGCCCTGCTGCACTCATCACTCTCACCCGCTGAATACATATGATTGTATTATTTCGCGTTATTTTGGCTAGGGTGTCCTAAATTTCTCAATTGCAGCTCAGTATCATAGCTGAACTAAGGCATCTAATAGTAGCGTTGATTATCAGTAGCGTATACAAAAAACCAGTCTGTCTACTATGCCACATCTCAGATCGTTGGATGCACCAGGTGTATGCACATGTACGTAACACGCTACACTAACCCGTATAAACATATATAAACAAGGAGATCTATTTGGTCGCATTTAAGGCAAAGAATCTCCGAAATATGCGTCTCATATCCACTAAAAAACAGGCTGAACGCACATAGATGCAGTTTTGGGTCAATCTACCTCTAGTTTGAGCTATTTAATACCCTTCGCCTCAGCAGTCTCAAGTACGCCACGAGCCGACCTGAAACGCTCTGCCCGTTTTGTTCTTTTGAACCACTGCTTAGTATCCGAAGTCTTTTTTATATGCTTAATCGAGCGATCTCTATCGTGAGATTTTCGAGGGGCGATTCCTTTCATTTCCAGCCACCCTATTGAGTACCAGAAATAGTGTTGATATGATTAGCATGCAGTAACCTGTTCTCGTGTAGGTAGCACATACCATTATCTTCATACTTGAATTAAAACCACATCTTCTCATGGTTTGTTGTCTCGTAGGTTGTACTCCTTAGCTTAAGGAAGCGGGTTTGCCGCTCCCCAGCATCGGGATCGGGCTCTGGGGTTCCTAAGGAAGCGATACAGCGATGCCGACCACCTAATAACTTCTCGTTGACTGGTTCTAAGAGGCGTGATAGTTTATCCTCTACTGTTTCCCCTGGTACGGGCGACTCTTGCTTGATTTTCGCGCCTGTGATCACCCAATAAACGGCCACGCTTATCTTGCCGAGTTCTTTGACTTTGTTAGGCGGTGCTTCATCTTCTAACGCATTATGAGTATCTCCTCTAGTTACCTGTGAGTCATGATATAAAACACACCTGTTTCGACTGATTGTCGAATGGAGAAACAAAATGGCCGAATGCGACCGTTGGGCAATGAATGTCCCTCGACCTCTAAATCACCTTCTGTAATCTCCATATTTTTCTTAACTTGATAAATGCGGGCTAGGATGGTCTCAGACTCTATGGCCGAGCTAGTCATTTTGATTCCGTCGAGGTAAACCTCAAAGAATAACCTGGCGTCGGGATAGGGTAGGGACATGCCCTCATATGCAACATGTATGCAGAACCGACTACCTGGGATAGCGGGAATCCAGCACCTGGAAAATAAATCATATGAGGATAAATAAAGGTGCTAGTGGAAGGCTATTTTCGTGCACTTTGAGATCTCTTACCTAGCTTTGTTTCTATCGGGTTCCTCAACCAATCGATACCCCGGCAGTGTGTTGTCATCTACCTCCGCGTTACCAATAGCGACAACCACATCGTGAAGCTTTAGTATTGCTTTTGGTATATCCTCAGAGGAGGTACTCTGGGAAGGCATTTCACAAGAACGTCGAACAAGAAACTGAGTAGCCGAGGGCAAGTTGGCTGCCGGCAACCACGTGTAGCTCAGGCGCGCTGCGTCTAACGGGTGTAGCACGTGTTTACACCTCCGCGATGTATCAGCAACTGTACTAGTACAGTTGCCTTTTATATTCAGCAGAATGCAGGGACTAGTTGGGTTTTCACGTTTCCTTCTTCTCTCTTCTGCCTTTATTAAACGTTAGTTTGTCCCGTTCTCTCTCTGTCTCTTGTCTCGGTTACGCCTTCGGGTCCACTCTTTACACATCTTTTTTTTGTTAGTTGGCTTCGGCCTGTTTTAGCTGGTCTTCCCTTGTTAGTGTCTTCCTTTGTTCCCCTTGTTCTCCTGTGTTCTAGTGCGGTTCGACCTTGTGTTCGTGTAGCACTTTAAATACGTATTCAAAAAAAAGGGTGTAGCACGTGACAGGAGCTCTTTTGGCTTTTGAGTTTTGTTTGAGTTCCTACTGAACCATACCAATGTGATCCATCTCATATCGACGCACTCTCAGCTGTAGGTCTTTGAGCTATGATAACTTGGTGACAGTAGAGTATTCTGACAGGCAAACGGCAAACGGGCAAACGAAGCATAAAATAATGATAGTACCTAATGTGCTTCGTCGTTTGGAGGGCCCTTACCTAGAACTTAGTTCCTTTAAGCCAAGTTCTTCCGTGAACCTACGATATCAACTAATTGACGACTGATCGCTTTTGTGGAGATATATATTCAAGGCATTGGAGAGAAAGATTCATTTGCCGGAAAGCCCGTTACTATGAAGTGAACCATCACGAAAACGGTAGCAGCCTGGTGGAGATTATAAGGTATCACAAGCTACTGTCTGCTTCGGCTAGCAAGTAAAGTAGTTAAAAGTACTTGCGAGATCTTCCAAGCGTGCAAAAATGTTTGATAATCTCGCTTTTACCTTACGGATATGGACAGTGGCTGCTAATACCCCAACATCCCGCCAACATTTTCGTGATGCACACCGTTGCTTTACGACAGAACAAACTTTACATATGAATTGTTATATCCTTTAGAATTAACGATCGTGAACGAGATAACAGAGCTTCAGCTCGCCTAAAGCCCACGATTTGAATAACTTATTCGGCTACCTTTCGCAGCCATTCATCGCAACTTTTCCTAGGAACGATAGAGCACTGAAACGGCACAGGGTGGCTATATGCGTATCATACTGGTGAGTGTCTCATCTTTAGATGAACGAAGTCTACATTTACCTGATCAAATCTTTTGTATATCGTTCTTCGGGCGTAATGTCTTCACCGCTCTCATCTTTTGCTTTTGTGATAGTAAAGTTGGCAAGTATGTTGCTAGTAGATAGTTCTGTAACTCGATGCCCGATCAAAGAGGTCGTACATACCTAACAGATATCCACATTGACTGCTGTGCAATATGAATGCCTGGACAAAGTCTGAATTGAAAGTTTTGTAAACATAATCAAAGAACAGATGGGGGCAAGTCAATTCACCTTCGACCAAATCCGAACGCATAGTTTTCTGGTTCTGGTGGAGGATCTGCGACGAGATAACGCTCTGGCATGAATATTTCGGGCTGTTCGTACACTTCTGGATCATGCAGTATTTTCCTGCCGACATGAGTCTATGTCAGTCTTTAACACTCCGATAAAGCTTTGACGCTCACCAAACATTAGCTACAATCATGGACCCAGCAGGTATCCGATAGGTTTTGCCACCTGAGATGACGTTCTCATCATCCTTATCGCCCGACTGATGTGCTACAGCGTTTAGGACTGGGTGCCATCGTAAGAGCTCATGAATGAGTGCGTTCGTATATGGTAAGTTTGGGCGGTCTGTGGGAACAAGCATTCTCGCAGTCGGCGAATCCTCAATTCCAATGGGTCGTTGTTTGAGGTACGCATCGATTTCAGCTTGAGCTTTGGCTTGAATTGCAGGGTAAAGCGTCATTGCTAGGAAGAAGGATTGTACGGCTGAGACTGTCGTATCGGACGCGCCGGAATAGATACTCGAGGCGGTGTTCTTAGGGCTTGTTAGCTGGATCTCAGATGGGAATGAATAGGCTGGTGTAAAGCACGCACCTTGATATCAAGTATTGTCAGCTTATCTAAAGGTTTACCGTCATTGGAATTGAGTAGCTTTAGTGTGTACGAGTCTTCTGCAGTTCCTGCCGCCTAAGATACATCGCATTCGGTCAGCAACAATCGTTTTATGTAGGCTCGAGTTACTTACTATCTGCTCCTGGACATAATTGAAAGGATTATCTCGATGTTTCATGTCTAGACGTTTTAGGTATTGGGCCCGGCGCTGGAATGCTGCCAAAGGGAACCATTCTGGGAGGTATTTCACTGAAGGACTTTTTCAACATTTCAGTTAGTCAAAGCGGTAATGGAGAGACCAACAAGGAGGAATCTGGTCGACGAGCCATCTACCAGGTGTTATTACTAGATATATATTCAGTAATTGATTTCTCCGAAAACGTTTTTCCTTACCATCCGAAAACCCGGACGTCATCTCTTCTGCGACTTTCACGAACCGATCTTCAGCTGAGTTGACTTTATAACCATATGCGATTCGGATGGCGATGCTTGCTGCCATTCTAAGTGACGTGAGACCGTGGTGTAGAACAGCGCACCCAGCTACTCACAGATGGATATTATCCATAAACCCCTCTGGTGTTTCGACCAGCCGTTGCATAAATCTACGAACTTCGTGCAGTTGTATCGGAATGTAATCCAACGATACGCGGTTGTTCAGTGCCTTGTGAAGCATAGTACGGTAACGCTTAAGCAGAGGTCCATACGGGAGGAACACGATATCTTCTTCCCAACCAATCCTGAATTGGCATAAATTAGCGCTACACCGTGCAAATTCATGTATGCGTACAGTTTCGCCATTTGGTTGACACGTCGATTGGAGTAGTTTGCAGCCCGCTTTTCAAACAATTCAGAAATGAGCTGTGGATCGGTCGTCACGAATGAGGTTCTGTAGAGCACTCGAAATGAGACAAGAGGTCCTGGAGAAAGTCATTTATCGAGAGCACGAGAGCATGGCTAGAAGAGAGTGAGAAATTACCATATTGGTCGTTCCATTCAGCAAATTTTAACCAGAATGCATCGGCTTTTCGCATCTAGCAGCCAGGTTAGTCATTATATCAATTGCCTTGACGATTGGATTTACATCTAGCGCGCTTCCAAACAACCAGTGTCCCTTTGGGCCGGGCGGAAGCGGTACTGGAGACCTCGATCGATACCGCGAACACAAGGCCACAGATAACAGGGCGACAAGTGCACCGAGTACAGTAGAGGTCGTCATGGTGGGGGGTTGAAGCTCGTAAGAACGAGCCAAGAGGAGGCTATATATGACGCCGCAACAGTGTCCGATCAATGACCACAGCCTTATCGCCAAAGAGACCTGCAGGGTAGAAGACCTCCAAATCATCCCTAATAAGCTGTAGCCGCATGACTGTCGGTCTTAAAGGTGCGCCCATGGGTTTATGGTGATTATGCGCTGAAAACTGTGACTGCATCTAATAATACCCATATGTCACCTTGCTTCTGCAAGGTCACTCCCCCCCCGTAAAATGAGACGCTAAAACGTGCAATCCGCGGTACTAGCGCTTGATCTTTCCCGCTGACAAATCAACTGCCCACCACCTACCTGTCGTTCTAACTTCCAGTGGTATACCGATACTTAATAACTTCATGCCCGTAGATCGTGTCGTCCAGTGCTCCCGATCCCAAGAAACCCAACAATCTGGTCACGATGTGCAACTTTGGCGTCACCAAGAAGGAACATGTCTCGATCTCTACTTGTAAGTAAACGAACGGTGGAGTCTGGTTGTTCTAGACCTGACTATATGCATTCTAAACTTTTATTCGGAGAGGGATCGTCCAGCTAAAGGTGATGTCTACACCTGCATCGGCGAATCGTTCTTTCCGCCAGGCGACAGCGAGGGGTGGATTCAAGCTACTCGGTTTGAGTTAGTCCCCTCCGCCAGGAATGCCAAAACGTTCATACTCTGAACCCCAAGCATTTCTGCGGTTGGCGAGGTTGTGAGTGTCATGGGCAGATTATGGTATCTTGAAGTTGGCGTGTACGATAAGAAGGTAAGTTTAATTCTCAATTATTCAATATCAAACTGACATTATGAAACTGAAAGGGTGGGCGTGTCGTGTCTTGCCAAGTGGGACTTGATGTATCAGAAAACCCCCGCTTCAACAAGCTTGGCGACCCTAGGGTTGGCTCGATGGTGGCCGTTCGCGGAATCCTTAACGATATCTCCATCGAAGAGGAGTGCTTGACGTACTTGGAGCTCGAGTCAGCTGCTTTCTTGAGCAAGCTTTCCAAACTTCCCGACGCTCATGACGCTCTCACGCTCCGAGGCGAAAGCCAAGCTCCCATCTAAGGGATTATCTAAGCGTGACCTATTCGAAGCTACTTCGGGCGCATACCCTATAAAAAACGGAAGTCTGGACCATTTAGTGCATTTACGCACGAGGAGCTGGGATCGCAGCCGTAAACTCAGTCGTCGGAGAGCTCTCCAAGCGCTCCAAGTTCTCCTAAGTCAGGTTCAGATAGCTCGGCAGGCGAACTGGTATGATTGGAATATCTATTAGAATTTTTATGCCCTTCTGTATGTTTTCAACGTCTGTTTGCCTGGTAATATCAGTTTGTTTTTGGTAACTCGTATCCTGATGGCCGATTCCTTCTGGTTTTGTCTATGATAAAACATAAGTGTTTTTTGTCGCGTCTTATGATACACAAAGGCCGTATGGCAGCAAAGATCTCATCTACAGATTGTTACGACCATATTTATATAGGTTGAGTTCTGAATAAAGTAAACAAAAGTCAAGCATATAACAGCACAGAAGCAAGGTCAGTGGCCCCGAGGCGGGCCGCTTCTAGTCGAGAAGCTAACCTAAATATCTCAGCACAGACATTCATGTACGAGTTTTTGTTTTATTTTATACAGAGATAAGAGTTCGAGGTTGGTTGATATGTAGAATAAGCACAGACGCTCATGGTATTGCATCCAAGTCTAATCGTGAGAAGAGTACGGTATGCTTGCTCGTGGCTCGGGGGAACGGACCGTGCCCGAGTCGGAGATCAATCGTGCGGCGCTTAGTCGCTTATGTCAACAGACTCCTTAAATGGAACTTTACAAACACCCTCACAGACAACCACGATCCAGGTGGGGTTGTCCAGGCCAGATCGATGACCAAGGCCTTCCCATCGTGCTTCGGAATCTTCCACAACACCACCCGTCCCCACGATGAACAAACATGGAGCCCCAACATCTCAGCTGATCTTTCTGCGCGAAATCGAAGCCCGGACCATCGACCGCTTTTGGAAACCATAGATCATTAAAGTCTAGTTATACCAAGGCCAAGGATGTCATTCCAGTTCGAATTTGACGCTTCATTCCCGTCGGTATTTGACTCCCCTGCGTGTTCGCTCTTCTCCAGAGACGTTGGGAGAGTATATAATATGGGGCTTACGGCCTAGAAGTTCCCTCAACTCTCAGCTTCACACTTCTACCAGCAGTGAAAATACGACATGCTCCCTATTCTTTCTGTCATCGGTCTCCTTAGCTCCGTCAAGGCAGCAGAAAATGGACTTGTAAGTTGTCCTCGTCCGCCCACTATTCTAGCGAACTAACCTAAATTCGACTCAGGCTCGCACTCCTCAGATGGGCTGGGTGCGTTTCGATTTCTCAATATGTGCACCTGCGCCTAACACTAGCACAACAGAACACTTGGAACAAGTTTGCTTGCGATATCTCAGAAGACCTCATTCTCTCCGCAGCCGACGCAGTAGTGAACACTGGACTCAAGGATCTTGGCTATGAATGTACGTCATCAATAATCCTACCGTTTTACAATACTAACCCCAGCCTCTGAATAGATGTTGTGGTAGATGATTGTAAGCCCTTCTCATAGTACATTATCGGTTACCGGGCCGACACACGTTTGCTTCTAGGTTGGCAAGCGGCCACTCGTGAAAACGGGACCAACAAACCGGTCGCGGACTCGGAGCGATTTCCCAATGGTATCAAGCACCTCAGCGACAATGTTCATAAACTGGGACTCAAAGTTCGTCGCTTGTATAAAGCCCAGCATTGTTACAAATAGCTGACCCAATCTGTGTAGATGGGCATTTACAGTTCGGCCGGAACGTAAGTTCTTAGAGTTTTTCCGTTGTGTTTCGGTGAAATAACCGAATTTCGGACGTCTAGTATGACTTGTGGCCGTAGATTCGGCTCGCTCGACCACGAAGAAGTCGATGCCCAGACATACGCAGAGTGGGAGATCGATTACCTCAGTACAACCTCTTCCAGCTTCCCCTAAACCAATTTTATTCACCCCACCTATTCACAGAATACGACAACTGCTACAACCAAGGCCGAGCCGGAACGCCTCTCGTCTCGTTCGAACGTTATGCAAACATGTCCCGTGCCCTCAACGCAACTGGCCGTCCGATTTTGTACTCGATGTGTAACTGGGGTGAAGATGGGACATGGAATTGGGCGACTGAGATCGCGAACAGTTGGCGGATGAGCGGAGATATCAAGGATGTGAGTGAGCTCAAAGCGTTCTGGTTTGCGGAGGCTGATGGACGTGCGGGGTAGACTTTTGCGGGGTATGATGATCGATGCCCGTGCACGACAATGATTGATTGCAAGCTTTCTGGGTATCGTAAGTAAAGATTATTCTTTCGGAACTCTTTTACTCATTCGAAAACTCGTAGACTGTGCTGCCTCTCGTATTCTCGACTTTGCGGCTCCGTTGGGTCAGAAAGCTGGTCCGGGGCGTTGGAATGATTTGGACATGTTGGAAGTCGGGAATGGTGGGATGACTTACGATGAATATGGTAAGAGAAACTATTCCACAACGTCTTGGTTATTTCTCACTCTCGTTCGTCCAAATAGTTACACATTTCTCGATGTGGGCCGCGGTAAAGAGCCCATTGATTTTGGGCAACGATGTTACGGCCATGGTAAGGTTCATCATCGTCCTTCCTAGGGTTTGAATCTCACCAGTATGTGTATAGACGGAAGAAACGCTCGAGATTATCACGAACAAGGCTGTGATTGCTGTGTCTCAGGACCCACAAGGATCTCCGGCTAACCGCATCTGGAAGAAATCGGTCTCGGGTGGTGATGTCCAGCTTTGGGTTTCTAGTCTCGTAAACAGGTATGTGCGGCCTGCGATACAAATCACAATCATAGCTGAGAACTATTTTGCAGTACTACGGCCATTGCGCTAGTAAACACTTCTCCCAAGTCCCAAAAAGTCGACATGCTCTTTGCAGATGCATTTGAAGACTCTGTGAGTATTATCTTCCTGGTCCAATTCCGTCAAGCTCATGTACCTCCGATGCTAGTCCCCCGCTGCACGTAAAGCCTCATACAGACTTTACGACCTCTGGGCCCAAAAGACGACTACCCCTCCATCTTGGTCTTCCATCTCGTCCCGATTCCCTTCGTTTGCCAACTCCTCCGGCTCATCCAACTCAACGCTCAAAACTATCCTGGCTCGCTCGACCAACTGGGGTAAAGATACGGGCGTCCACCAGGGAAGCGTCAAAGGTGTTTCTATCCCAGCACACGGCGTGAAGCTGTGGCGCGCAGAGCTTGCCACTCCTCTTGCCACGACTTCGGCGTCAGCGAGTAGTGCAACCAGGACTTCGAGCGCTGCGACTGGTACTAGGACTGTGACGTCTCGAGCTAGTTCGGGGACGACGAGCGGAACGAGTAGTGCGACAGCGACCACCACTTTGTAGCTCGCTAAAAGTGAATTTGTTCATTTTGAACTGTAATGGCTAACAAAAAAGGTTATTTGTGAAATGTTTACAATGAAATATATATTTTGCTTTCAATAAAACAAACATCTGTCGATCTTCCTACCAAATCGGTCAGATGGGTTTTTCCGAACTGGTACCGCAATTTGAAATTGACGTCACGGTGACTTGCTTGCTAACTGGACAACAATCGTCTGCGCTTGCTTCGGAAAACAACTACCTTCGTATCCACCAACTCAACGTCTTTCAACAATGTATCTCATCACTCTCGGCTCCTTGTGTAGCTGACATATCACGGTCTACCTGGTGTGCGACGCAAGACAACTTTGTCCTCTCGGAAACGCGCTTTGCGTCCTTTTCCGCTTCTGCGACCCCCCTCATATATGTGTGCCATGAGATCTACATAATCGGGTTCGAGCTCGCGGCGCGGTGTGTAGGGCCTGCGGCTTCTGCTGTCGGCCTCGAGACGAGTTTCCCACGCCTGCCCACAACTCCCGGCGTGCCCAGCAGGGCCGTAAGCCATATCATTAGCCAATCATCCACAATGCAGTATCCGACTACCGCCGCCTTTACGCCTACTCTACCTATACATCTCGACGGGGATCTTTCCTTCCAGCCGCGGATACTGCTGTCCTGCCCGCATATTGATCTCCCGCATTATGCAAAGTAATTCCGCCACCCATTCTTTTCCCGGATGGTGCTCAGATTGGGTGATCGACGACGGAATCCGCTCTATCTCGGTCTCACGAGCCGCCGGTCAAGTGGCTAGAAGGATATTGCATTGGAGGTTGCGGATTTCGACCCTGATACCATGGTCAATCGTGTAGATCACCCCGCATTCGTCACACGATCAGTAGGTGTTACGGCTGACCCAACAACTTCCACTCCTTCTCATGGCTGCCATTTCTCAGAGTAGTCGTCACTTCTATACATTCACGGCAATCAAATCGTATTTTGGGTTTCCGCGGCCCTTTCTCTCTCGCCACCGTCAGTCCACTCATTTATGCTCATGTGTCGTGATGACATCACTAACCAAGTCATATATAAGGCTCGGCGCAGACCTCTCTTGCTGCTCAACTGGTTATTTTTCTTATTTCCCATGGCTACAACACCCACAGAGCACACCCCGACCTCAAGTGTAATCCCTTTACACCCAAGTGCCCATGCACCTAGCGTAGAGGATCATTATCCACTTAATAAACCGAGTATAGGCACACCGTTATCTAAGGTCTGTCTTGCGATGCAGTGCGTGTTATTCGAGTTTACAAATATCTGCTATAGGACGATTTTCCCCAGAACAAAACCATTCCTAAGTTGTTCCAACCGCTCACTATTCGAGATGTGACATTCAAAAATCGTATCTGGGTTGTGAGTCCTTCTGGTGAAATAACGGGATCCTTTTCATTCGGATACTGATACTGCATATAGTCGCCGATGTGTCAATATTCAGCGGCCGATGGACACATGACAGACTGGCATCTCGTCCATCTCGGTGTATGTAATCTCAAAAAGTCTTGTCTGCTTTATGTATCTGACATCATTATTCAGGGCTTGGTTGTTCGTGGTGCTGGCTCGGTCATGCTCGAGGCAACAGCTGTTGTCCCCGAAGGACGTATTACGCCCGGCTGTGCCGGAATCTGGTCGGACACACACATCGAGCCAATGAGGCGGATTGCCCATTTTGTACACGGTCAAGGTGCTGTTGTAGGTATTCAGTTGTCGCATGCTGGACGTAAATCGAGTGTATTGCCACCTTGGGTACTTTCTCATCGGAGTGTGGCAAATGGAGGAGGAAATAAAAGCGCAGTTGCAACCGCTGAGGAAGGTGGCTGGGAGGGTTATGGTGAGTAATTTCCTAGTATTTGACATAAACTTTCCCTGATCATCGATTCGATACAAGTGGTTGGACCGAGCGCAATACCATACTCGGATACATATCCAATGCCACGCGAAATGTCAAAAGAGGATATAAAGAACCTTGTACAGGCGTATGTTGACTCTGTGGAAAGGTGCAAGAAGATTGGATGTAAGTTGTCCCCATTCAGCTTTTGTCCGTCATAATAACTGGTTACAGTCGATTTTATCGAACTGCACGCTGGACATGGCTATCTGCTACACTCTTTTTACTCACCGATATCCAACAAGCGCACCGACGAATACGGAGGATCACTTGAGAATCGTCTCCGCCTTACTATAGAAGTTGCTTCAGCAATACGCGCCGCTTGGGGCGAGTCCAAGCCGCTATTTGTCCGTCTGTCTGCCACAGACTGGGCTGAGTGGCCAGAGAAGAACGAAGAAGGAGAGTGGATGTCGTGGGGAATCGAGCAAACGGTCGAACTTGTCAAGAAGCTGAAGACAATCGGCGTCGATCTCATAGATACTAGCTCCGGAGGGAACTGGATAAAACAGAAGATTCCAGTCGGACCTTCGTATCAGGTGAGTATAGAGCGGTTACATAAAGCATGAATTTGTGTTTTGACATTTGGGCTGTAGGTACCATTTGCTGAACGAGTGAAGAAGGAAGTTCCAGAAATTCTTGTTGGGAGTGTTGGACTGATCACAACGCCACAACAAGCAGAGAAGATCCTCGAGGTACGCAAAGTACATGTTTGCGCGGAACATTATATTGAACATTGTGGTTCGTATAGGATGGCCAAGCAGATGTAGTGCTACTTGCTCGCGAACTCTTACGACATGGTGATTTCCCAATCTATGCGGCGCAAGAGCTTGGTGTAGTAGTGAAGCCCGCAAACCAGTACGAGCGTGCGTGGACGAGAATGATGAAGCCACGGAAGGAGTGATAGGACGCATCTTGTGGTAGATGTAGATAGATCAAGCCACTCGTATGTTCAAGAATTTATTTGATGTTTCGCATAGATTTCGGCGCCGTTCGGCTTGCTGGCTGATATAAAAACTGAATCAATAATACCCAGATTTACCCAAACTGCATTCTAGGATGCCTTCCCTAAGCCTAGGGTGATTGTTTTGTGTATGTATGCTACTTAGCCAAAAGTCACTAGGCCACCGTATATCATGCATGATTTTGAATTGGATACATAACCCGTGCATGGGAAAAGGTGATACTACAACCTAAATCTAAGTGATTTGTGTAAAAACGCTTTTAGTGTATATCTTAGTTTGGAAGCAGGGTCTTCAGGCAACAAACACGTGGTGGATGGCTAGACACCGCCGTGTTCCGATGCAAGGGCGAACTGAGGCGTAACCGCGACGCAGCTACCGCAAAAGCCTATATAAGGCTGCTTACGGCTCTTTCGCTACCGAGGCTGCACGGGGTCTGTTGATGAGGGATTGCTTTGGCGCAACTATCATATCTTGGTACCTTTTCTGCGTGATGATGTAGCGGCCGATATTCTCTCGACCCACGCTCAAGTAGAATCGGTTTCGATTCTGCATTTCTCACTTGCTAGCCTGTACTCCGAGTGATGTCCTACTCTGTTATCCCTATCGTTGACTGCGACAACTCTCCTTCCCCGATGGACGATGCCAAAGTCTATGATAGCCAGAGCCTTACCAAGAAGACTAGGTTCAGCACTACTGAGCTCACTGAATCAGATAATACATCTTATGCCGACTCCCCTCTGCCCCATATGAGCTCGTTCATCCAGTTCGCTCATGACCACAAAGTGCGAGAAGTTGCGTCTCACAGGCGAATAAGCCGGATCTTGCGGAACATTTGGTTGACGGCCTGGCTACCTATGGTTTCATTTACGTACCTAGGTTTTTGTTATGCCGCGGCGACGCAGGTCGTACCAGTACGTGTGTACAAGGTTGATCAACCCATGGAGCACCTATGTAAGTTATTTTTAGTATGTTTATCCACTGACAGAATATAACATTAGCGTTTCAGACGGAATTAAAGCGGGGGTTACAACACTCAGTATTATTGTAATTGCTATTGCCCTTTTGCCTGCGAAGGTGAGCAGGTCGGTAGATGACGAGCTTTAATATTAACATGAGCGTTGAAGTCTGTTATCGACGACTTGAAGGTACGTTGATGTCTAAATCAGATATAAACCAGATATTGATCTCGCTTCGCATGCAGACTGAGGAGTTTTTCAGAAGACTTCGCAAGTCCAAGGGAGGTGTGCCTCTAGATATGATCAACGACGTGTCTACTCCGTCACATGGATTTCTTCAAGGTTTCGCTTCTGTTTTTCGATCTGATGCTTCAAGTTAGTGGCTTTGGCTCCGAGATCTGCGTGGGTCACTAACTACTCTATCTAGGGTATTTTGCAAGCGCCATTTTCTCAAGCCTTCTTGTCGTGATAGTTTCTTCTCTAGCCCCTGCTACACGTAAGTCGTCGCATTTTAGTGGGCATCAAGCGCATAAACTCACACCATTCAGTCTCCGTTGGTGTCATCTCTGTGGAAAGCGAGATCACCGCATTGCGGGTTGGGGCTTTGGCCCCTGATAGTATTTATGTGTCAGTGCAATCTAGCGATGACCTTCGATGGAGCTGAATAAAATTCTGCAGTGCAAATACTGCTGCTTACGCTCCATTGAATCCTGTACTATCTTCTAAAGTAACAGAAGCTGCGTCGATAGGATGGGTTCAGAGTACGCTGGGTATGGTATTCTACACTTCTGTTGGAGCCATCTAATCTGTTGCCAGGGTTAAACATGACTTTCAGACCCGACTCCTTGAGATATGCCGTACCCGTACCCCTCGATTTGACCCCGAAAGACCAAGCCCGTTGGGTTACCGACGTGATTATCATGGATCCTGTCTGCGGTTGGGCCGTATCTGACCCTCCGATCGTCCTTCCTGTTGATCCAGCCATTAGCTACGTCCCCGAGAGTACCTATATGAATGTAACGCTATCATCATATGGCGTTGGTACCAGGATTCGCTTACAGCGCTTTGGTAAGTGAATTTATGACCAAAAACACCAACATTTTCTAATCTACTTCAGTGCCTTATTGGAACACCAAGGTGGCTGGGGTGATCAGCGCTGAGACGTTTTCGATTGGAGAGGACTTGTTTAACTTGACTACCCACGATCCGCCAGTCCGTGGGACGATGGCTTGGCTTCTCGTTCAGTGCAACGGTTGTCTTGAAAATGAGTATTCGCAAGACAAATCCAGGCTGAATTTCACTGGTATCCCCAGCCAGCAGTTCTTGCCACCCCCGGATACTACTACAAATACAACAAGCACTCAAACCATCGCAATTTTGGTGTGCGAACCACGATTGACTATAGAAACAAGAGAGGTCCGGATGGACGGAGGAGGAGGAATTCAGGTTATAGAGGATGGTAAGATATTCGTCAGGCAGGGAAATCTGCCACTGTCACGAGCCCAGCTTTTGGCGGCTAGAGTAAGTGCAATACGGTGGTATGTGTGGCAACTACGCTTATACCCTCTTGTAGTCGCTAGATCGGTACGAGTTGAACTCGGTACGTCAATCTGGCTAGATGCCATTTGATTCAACTAGAATATTCGCTTCAGGGACCGGACGCAGGCTTTTCAGGAATTGGTAGAGCTGGTCAGGTTGACCTATTATTCGGGCCTCAAGGGAACGTGAGCGAGACAACTAGCCTCACTCCCCTTCCCATTGAGCAGATCACCGAGGGATACAATGTTGCGCTACAAGCCGCTATGCGATCGTATTTATCTGGCTCGTTGGGCTCGGCGTTGGTCCCTGGGCGCATTCAAACCCCTATTCTGGCTTTCACGAGCTCACTTCCGCACGTGATAGCTTCGACCATTCTCTTCGCGTTTATTACGCTATTTGTTATCTTCTGCCATTTCCGTTCCAAGGGCGAGCGGTTTACGTTTTTCTCGGTGGCAGCAGCAGTCGCGCACTCGAATATCCCGAGCATATATGAAGGAGTTCGACATTCTGACCACGAGGGAGGGTTGACATGTGAGGAGGCTGCACTGGTCGCCCTGAGAGGTAGACGCGTACTGTTTGCTCGATCTGGGAAGGCTGGGAGTTCATTGGTTTTGGAGTAAGGCACCTCGTTGGAATGTACTGAGCCTTGGACCAGGCACATTTTCATCACCACAGCCCTAACTCGTAATTCGTTACAAGTAATGTTATGTCCTGAAATGATCGTTCACCTGGGGTCCTTGCTTGGCCCGTGGAAATGGAGTCTTGGAAAGACATAAGATGCACTGTTATTTGGCTTCCATCAGAATTATAATATATCTTCCGCCAAGCAGATGTCGTAAATCTCACTATAGAGTGCCCTATCATTTAAGTGCATGCCCCTAACAGAGGCCGTAGAGACTGGTAATTTACCCCACTTTAAATCTACTTGCAAGTTTGAGGACAGCACAAACAATGCGTCAATTTAACCTGTGGGTCCTGGTATTAGGACTTCGGGGATCGTATCCCACTACTCGGGCCGCTAAGAGTAAGTTTGAATGAGTTAGCGGTTTTCTATGACCGAACACGACTGACAACCTTTTCTAGCATGGGTTACGCTTCCCATACGCCAGCCTCCACTTAACGATACTCAGACACGATCTATACCCCAAATAGATGGATCGTTGGGCTCTCCACCGCAGAATATCACCATGATACTCGACGTCGGCCACTCAAATCTTTTTGCAATTATTCCGGAATGTCTACTCTGCCCGATGGATGGAATTTATGATCCTCAATACTCCTCAAGTGCAAAAGTCGATGTGGGTTTGCATAATAGCGTTTTAGAAAGTACTTTTAATTGTCAAACCTCATGTATTCAGGTCAATCAACCTATCGAATATTCCTTGATGAGCGGTAATAATGGAACCGAGACATTAACTCTTGGAGGAGTATTACAGGCTATCAATTCTCCTTTAGGTATGCCAAGAAAGCTAGATTTTACGGCCATCTTTAACACGGTCTCAGCATTTATAGATGTAATGTCACTGAAAGAAGGCGTAAGGTTTTCAGGAGGTGCGTGAAATTAAGATGAACCCGAGACATCTTGGTACCACTATCTTCTTAGCACGTCTAGGTTTATTTGTTCCCCAGCTCAACTACACCCAACGCGCTCAAAGCTCACTACTTCGCTTGGATAATCAAAGTCAACTACTCAACCCAGTCTGGGGACTTCGTTTAGGCGGCGAAAATCCACAGCTGACAATTGGTGCACTCGACCCAAACGATTATCATGGCGATATCAACTGGGTACCCGCGACTGGAGACCTACCTGCTATTAGTGTTGACGCACTAAAAGGGTATCAGGGCAATGTAGTCCCCGCCGATTACCCTATTAGCGTAGGGCTCAATAGTCGTTAGTAACATTGAAATCCTACATCATTTTTAATTCTGACAGAGAGCTTGGTTTGGTAGTAAGCAAGAACATATACTTGCCCCAGATCGACGTCTTCACGAAGAACAAGTCTCTTATTGGGCCTCAGGAAAGGACTGAATATGCTATGGACGACCCAAGGTTTTATACAATACTATGCAATGGCACTGAAGTCTCGACCATCGACTTTTCTGTTGAAATCAATGGTGCGCATACATGGTCCTTTCCTTCAACCGCTCTTACAATACTGAAACAAACAGGGGTCGATTATCCTATGGCGCAGCAAGAGCTAGTGCGTCAGTGGTCATCTCAGCCAGGGTTTTGTCAGGTTGGTATCAGTGGGACCCGTGATGGAACTTATACACTTGGTCTTACGTTTATGAAAAGTGTTTACTTGTGAGTTAAATTAGTCACTTACACTAAGCCTCGCTAACGTTTACCGCAGAGCCTACCGTTTCCCTACTGGAACCTGCCCTGGATACTGGGGCTTTGCAATACCCAAAGGTACCAACCTCACTACACCAACAAATCAGAAGCCCAAATCAACTCCAACCGATGCCAGCACTTGTCTCTCCTTTGCCACGCCCACCTCCACACCCATACCTATAGTTCAGCCTAGCGAAGAAAGGATATTAACCGGTTCGAACGGCAAGAAATATGCTGTTTATAGACGTCCGAACGATGCGTCAGTTGATCTGCGAGGCGTAGCAGATCTGCCCCAATTGAAGGCTGCTGGTGCTATCTTTGGATTCGGGGCCTAATAACAATTAATCTTTCAATTAAATCTTCCCGTCTGTATCGGATATGTCTCAATGTAACTGTGTGCTAAATTCATTTTTCGGTTTCATCACGTACTTGCAGCGAGAATCGTTTACACTACCACCCCCTAGGTTTCGTCCACCAAGCGATGAGTAAACTTCACGCTGTTCATGAGCCTGTTGCACAGGAGTTGAGGTCAATGGGATGAGATGATTTACACAATATGTAGGAAGTTCCAGTTCAATATTGCGAGGCCGATTATTCGCTGACGCCTTTGAAGATGTATGCAGATAACCTCGGGAACTAGCGAGGCGTGAGTTACTGCTATCGAAAAGAAAAAGGGGTTCACTAAAGCTAATGTGCAAAAAGTCTCTCATGCCTTCATTGTACATCATCCGATCACCGAGTCTTCACGCCTCGCCCGGCCAGCCCGTCAGGGAGGCGGTATTATTTCAGCCCAATCAGGGAGCATCGCTTCGAAATGAATGAAAGGGCCAGTCAGCGGCAGATTCAACGAGAATTGAAGCAGCAGCGGTGGAGAGATTTCACGCGTGCAAGCGATGAGAAACAGCGCATACAAGCTACTAAGCGCGCGGAGTCTCGATCGAGAGACCTCTCGTGTGCGCAGAACCTGTGAAACTTCGCCAAACTTGGGCATATCCTCCACCACTTAGCCATCGCCAGGATGGCTCTTGCTTAGATAATTGTAACCCACACCGACGCTTGAGTGGATTAGGGTACTAGTGCAGCGCAACTGCTACTCAAGACCCAAGGTTGCACTAACTCGTTCACAAATTATAAGGTACACGGGGTCTACTCGGCCAAACGGGTTTTTGCTAGTTAGAGCCCTGGTGCTAGCTAACCTGAACGAGCGCCCATTAGATCAAAGTAGCACGTGCTACTGGCGCTCGTTCAGCTTAGCTAGCACCGGCGCTCTAACTAGCCAAATCGGTTTTGGCCGAGTATACTGATAAGGGATGGGCTTGGCAGCTGTGCATCATGATCACAAATATTGAACGAAGCTACTTACTTTGATATCTGCTATGCAGAGCTTGAGTATACCGTCGCCGATATTCTCTTAGCTCAAGCTCAAATAGAGCTGGTTCTCTTAATCGCTGGCTTGTGACCCGATCCATGTCCTACACTGCTGTTCCCATCATCGACCTCAACAACTTTCCACGTCCAATAGACGATCGCGAAGTCCACGGTATGCAGAGTCCTATAGAGGAAATTAGGCTCGGCACTACTAGGCTCACTGGATCAGATTCTACGTCTCACACTAATTCTCAGCCACATAAGGAGCCGGTCATACAGCTCGCTCATGATCATCAAGTGCGAGGATTTATACCTCGCGGGCGGATAAAGCGGATCCTCCAAATCATTTGGTTGACAGCCTGGCTGCCAGCTATATCGTTCGCTTACATGGCTTTGTGTTATGCCGCGGCAACGCGAGTTGTACCAGTACATGTGTATAAGGTTGATCAACCTATGGAACACCTATGTGAGTTGCCTTGAGCACGTTACCCACCCGTAGAAAGAACCATTTGAGTTTTAGATGGAATCAAGGCAGGGGTTACTACTTTGAGTATTATTGTGATTGCTATCGCTCTTTTGCCTGCGAAGGTGAGCATGCTACCTACACTGAACTCTGAAACTAACATGAGTTTTGAAGTCGGTTATCGACGACTTAAAGGTACTCTGGTATTCACATCAGATATAGATTAGATTCTCATCTTATAATATACGCAGACTGAAGAGTTCTTTAGAAGAATTAGCAAGTCAAAAGGAGGCGTGCCTTTAGATGTCGTCAACGAGGTGTCTACTCCGTCAAATGGATTTACCCAGAGCTTTGCTTCCGTCTTTCAATCTAGGGCTTCTAGTCAGTGAACTCTGGCTCCAATATTTGTTCAACTCACCAAATACTCCATTTAGAATACTTTACTGGCGCACTTTTCTCAAGCATTGTTGTCGTAATGGTGTCTGCTTTGGCTCCTGCAGCACGTAAGCCAACATGTAATAGTAGACGTCGAGCACCAGATCTGATGTTATTTAGTCTCTGTTGGTATCATTTCTGTGGAGAGCGAGATTACCGCCTTGCGAGTTGGGGCTTTGGCTCCCGGTAGCATTTATGTGTGAGTCCAACCTAGCGACGACAGCCAATGAAGTTGAATGAATTTCTGCAGGACAGATACTACTCCCTATCCTTCATTGAATCCTGTACTATCTATGAAGGCTACAGAAGCTGCGTCACTTGGATGGGTTCAGAGTACGCTGGGTAGGTTATGCTATGTGTCTGTTGGACATAAAATTTAATCTGCTACCAGGGCTAGACATGACTTTCAGACCCGACTCTTTGAAATATGCGGTCCCTGTACCCCTCGATTTGACCCCGAAAGACCAAGCCCGTTGGATTACCGACGTGATTATCATGGATCCTGTCTGCGGTTGGGCTATATCGGACCCTCCTATCGCCC
>JAYRCO010000533.1:0-22765 GCA_037042815.1 Ceratobasidium papillatum
GGAACTTACCTTGAGTGTAGGCATCATTTCGCGCTCTTCTTCTCTGTAAACCAGGCTGTAATGATTTTGCATCGAGATGAATGGTGTCAAGTTGTTCGCGATCGCGTAGTTCTGCATCGCCTGGAATTGGTAGGCATAGCAGCTAGACATCCCAATGTATCGCGTATAGCCTGCTTTAACTACATCGTGTAGGGCATGCATGGTCTCGGCTATAGGAGTATCAGCATCGAAACGATGACATTGGAGGACGTCGACATAGTCGAGCTGGAGTCGCTCGAGGGAGTGCTTAACGGACTCGAATATATGCTACATCGAAGCAGAGCGAATCAACAAATGATAACCTCGCTCTCTTAATCTCAAAACTTGCCTTCCGACTCAGCCCATGTTGGTTCGTGTAGCCTTTCAAATCTTGACCAAAGAACTTCTCGTCCATCTTTTTCCCCAGTCCGAAGTAGACCTAATAGCTGGGTTGGAACCAAAGGCATCGGTATAGCAGGGGGCGACGCACCTTTGTCATAACAACAATTTCGTCTCGCGGAAGTTTGAACTGCTTGATTGCTTTGCCCAAGATAGTTTCGGAAGCGCCATTCGAGTAAACATTCGCGGTATCGAACGTTTGGATACCAAGGTCGTAACTAGCCAGCGCGGCTGTTAGATGGGTGTATGCGCGAATTAGTTAAGGCTACGTACGCAGCTTTTATGTGTTTGATCCCTTCCTCTTCACCTAATACCCATCCTTGCCATTCCGGAGATCCGTAGCTCATAGTTCCGAGGATAATTCGCGAAACCTTGAGACCAGACTGACCCAGGCGCACTGTTTTGTACAATGATGACTAGGTTAAACATTAAGTGTTAAATTACCACTAACCATATTGCATCTTATTTGCCATCGACATTATGAAGTGTTGACTTAGAACACACAAGAGAGGATAAGATTGCGTTAGACAACATGGGTTTTATTGTTCGTTTTATAGTCCCCCTCCCTTGGTGCATCGTGACCAGCAGCAAAGGTAGGGACCAAAAAATCCGCTAACATATGACTCAAGCATGGTGGAGGTGTGGATGTTAGTCACCGAAGGCCAGTCAACTCTCCTCGTTTAGCTGTCGTATGCCATTCCGCGCAGCCAGGAAGGTAGGACGGGGTGGAGGTTCCGTTCACATAGGTGGAGGTTGCAATAAACTATATATAGCCCTCCACCTTTGGGTGCCTATCATTTGGGAACATCGACGAGACTGATAGTCGGACTGGCGTCTCATCTCGTAAGAACTGACGCAATCTAGTCTTTGAGAGTAGCAAAATAATAAAAGTCGCACACTCATTAGCCCTAGCTCTCGAGTCGTACATTAGACACAAGCTTTTGGTTAGAGCTGAGTTTACAAGCCACAAGTGCTACGACTTGGACGTATTAGTGCTTGGAAAATCATGGCCTTTCCTAATTATGGTGCTTCATATATCTTGTCTAATAGTTGCAAAAAATGCAGGAGGCGTTCATTTTAGGATTTATTGCGGTTTTTATAAGTCGGAGCTGATCAAAAAATAAACGCCGAGGTGTGTAAAACGGTATTCCGATAGGTGCTCCAGAGCAAGTGTAGCTATCAAATATATAAATATACAGCTGTACTCGCCTCGTTTGAGCGAACATCTTTATATACATATGTGTTTGATAGTATCATCTTCGACCACACACTAAGTTAGGGGGGCTGTACCCCTGAATACACAATGTATAAGATAGTTATCAAAGCCAGTATATGAGAACAGCTAGGGTGCTATAATTAGATGAGACTGGTATGATGTGTCCAAACAACTACTTTGGACAAATCTACAGATTTTGTATCTTTGCGTCTTTTTAAGATTACACTCACTATATGCGCACTAAGAATGAGAAACATGGATACATTGTAACACTAATTACACCGATTCGCGCTAGTATGTCTCATCCGTCTCTCACTGGTGCCCAAAGACAACCTGTGGTCCATAGGGCTCCTCAAGCGACTTGATATCCTCCTCGCTTAGTTGGATGTGCACCGCAGCTATTGCCAAATTTTCATGAGCAGTCTGCGTTTTAAACACCATTCCAACTAGTGGGGACATACCAACAAGATCTTCCAAATTCTTGAGGCTCGTGGTGCCAACGATTGGGGCTGTGACCTTGGTCAAACTCCACGCGGTCGCAATCTGAGCCATTGAGACACCATGTTTCTTAGAAATTGCTTCGACCCTATGTGCGCGGGTTAGCATTCGGCGACTAGGGGGGCTTGAAACACATACGTCTTGACAATTTCAGCATTTCCAGGGTGGGCTGTAGCATAGTGCTGGCGCCATCTGTGAAGGACATTGAGAGATCAATCGATACGAACACAAACACATTTGCTCACGGGTCAGTCTCGCTACGTGTCGACTTTGTGTCCAATGGCTTCGTCAAGAAACCACGAGCCAGAGGAGACCATGGGATGATTCCAACTCCGAAGTGCTATGATAGATTATTAGCTCGTCGCGTAATTCGCTAGCCAAACCAAACTACCTTGAGTGTAGGGAACATCTCACGCTCCTCCTCACGATATACCAAACTGTGGTGGTTTTGCATTGAAATGAACGGGGTAAGTTTGTTGTTGATCGCATAGTTTTGCATGGCGTGGAACTGCCACGCGTGACAACTAGACATTCCGATGTAGCGAGCATACCCGGCCTGAACAACGTCGTGCAAAGCTTGCATGGTCTCTGCAATAGGTGTATCGGGATCGAAGCGGTGACATTGGAGAACGTCAACGTAATCAAGTTGAAGGCGCTCGAGGGAGTGCTTGATGGACTCGAATATATGCTACAACATCCAATGGTTGGTACCCTACGAATGATGCATCAAGCGCGACGTTGCTTACCTTGCGACTCAAACCATTCTGATTGGGAAACTCTGCGGCGTTGGCCCACGGATTATCGATAGTCGGGGCAACCGTAAAATACACCTACATTTGTTGATGGCGAGTAGGTATGGCATACGGTCATAAATGGCTGAACTGGTCCTACCTTGGTCATCACGACAATCTCATCGCGTGGTAAATTATGTTGTTTGATAGCCTTTCCCAGGATTTTCTCGGAGAGACCATTTGAGTAGACATTGGCGGTATCGAACGTCTGGATCCCCATATCGTACCTTTATCAAGTGTCAGTATCGTCTAAAATGAGAGGAAATACTGGGAATACGCACGCTGCTTTGATGTGTTTGATCCCCTCTTCTTCTTCGAGGACCCAGCCCTGCCATTTGGGGCTGCCGTAGCTCATTGTTCCAAGAATGATCTTGGAAACTTTCAAACCTGACTGGCCGAGGCGCACTGAAAGGAGCGCTGAGTGCATGTCAATGGACAATAATGACTATAATACGTACCATAAGGCATCTTCTTGTTAGTAGAGGTCATTTTCGAGTAGCCGATGAAGAGATGGGGTGAACTGTGAGTAGGAATCTAAGAGTAGAGGGGTTTGTGATGCAGGCTGCTCAGTGGTCCCCAATATTTATATAGAGAACGTCAGTGCGACCCAAGTGATCTGGCTGACTCAAACACTGTGCGTTGTATGCGCGCGGAAGTAGGTACGACGCGTCACTCAAAAGTGGAGGTTTCTATTCGGATGTTTCCCTTCTTGGCCGAACGAGCCGGGACGTATAAGCACCTCCACTTGCAATAATGACCGACTGGGCACGTGTTCCATGCTGACATTAATCACATTGTGTTGTTTGTGAGGCGCTAATTGCAATTGACTGTATGGCAAGCCGCACGCCTAGATCAACTGTAGGCTGAAAGTTTGGATTCAGGATATATCTCGCAAAGCGGTATTGACAAAAATTTGTTTCGAAAAGTAATTGAGCCAAGCTATGTTAGGACAACATAACGGTTTGAGGCATATATGGTTCCTCCAGTGCTTTGATTTCTTCCTCAGTCAGCTCGATATGAACAGCAGCTACACATGCTGTTAGTAAGGCCCACTACTAGCGAATGGAAGAATGCGAACCTGCCAGCTCTTCCAAGTTCTTCAAGCTGGTTGACCCTACTACGGGAGCAGTTACCTTGGTCAACGACCATGCAATTGCAATCTGAGCCATTGTTACACCACGTTTCTGTGCGATTTCTTCGACTCTGTTTAAAGATGTATGAGCTAGACTCAAAGGAAGAAATCCAAGGAGTGCGTACTTTTTTGCTATCGTCTCGTTCCCTGGGTGCTTAGCATATGTGCTGCGGAAACTACAGGCAACAATCGTTAACCTTTATCCGAAGGGTTAGCAAGGTACTTGGACATCTACTTACTTGTCGGTTTCGGCACGAGTAGTCGCTTCTTGCGCAGAGACAGGCTTGGTTAGAAATCCGCGGGCAAGCGGAGACCATGGAATAACCCCAACTCCGAAATGCTACATCAAGGAACACTGTTTGAGAGCGGACGGATCAACCGAGTCCTTTATGACATACCTTGAGGGTAGGGAACATCTCGCGCTCATCCTCTCGATATACCAAACTATGGTGGTTCTGCATAGAGATGAATGGGGTAAGGTTGTTGGCAATCGCATAGTTCTGCATAACATGGAATTGCCATGCTAGGCAGTTGGACATGCCAATGTATCGTGTGTAGCCAGCCTTTACGACGTCGTGTAGTGCCTGCATGGTTTCAGAAATGGGCGTTTCCTTGTCAAAGAAGTGGCACTGAAGGACATCCACATAGTCGAGCTGCAAACGCTCTAAGGAGTGTTTGACTGATTCGAATATATGCTATGGATGTGGTGAGTAAAGGGCCATCAATTGGTAATGAAGACAGATACTTTACGGCTGAGGCCATTCTGATTTGGCCAGTTGCTGGCTGATCCAACGGAAGCCCCTGGAGTGGGGGCGACGGTAAAGTAAAGCTAAACAAATAGTTGAATTAATAATAGTATTGTGGTCGAGGAATTTAATTTACCTTCGTCATGACCACGATTTCATCGCGAGGCAAGTTGTGCTGTTTAATTGCTTTACCCAAAATAACTTCGGAAAGCCCATGTGAGTAAACGTTGGCCGTGTCGAAGGTCTGAATGCCAAGGTCGTAGCTAGATCGAGGGCTCAATAAGCTACATCAGGAACGATAGAATCGAGAAGGTATTTACGCGGCTTTGATGTGTTTGATTCCCTCTTCTTCGCCTAGCACCCATTTTTGCCACTCAGCCGAGCCGTAGCTCATAGTCCCAAGGATAAGCCTTGACACCTTGAGCCCAGACTGGCCAAGACGGACTGCCAATCGACGCAAAGTGAGATAGAAATTCCTGTTGAAATAAACTGGCGTACCGTAAGGCATCGTTTTGTTTGCTATGGCTGCCATCTTGAGAATCTACAGGTACTACTTTGAACACGTCCAAGGTCGAGGTCGAGGTCACAATGCAAAAAAACCCTTGGATAATTTATGCTTAGGTTTCAATTGAGTTCTGTAGAGAGCAGCGATCGATTCAGAATTCTGAAGACTATGACGAACTGCATTGACACCATCTGGCGATGTCAAATCAGTGATCTCGGTGTGTAAGGCAGTTGCGCAGCCAATGCCCGTTCCCAGCCAAGTTGGGGGGACTGCAGGTGATTCATCTACGGTCATCGGGCATGTTGGTTATTGTGGTTATTGTGGTTGTTCTCTTTGGGCTACTGATGAGTAATGCAATAATTACACACGTGCGTTACCTAATTCGGCTTGTAACACCTCCACAAACCTCCACGTACCCTTCAGCTTGCTTCGCTCTCGACGTAACATCGCTTGAACTCCAAAACGAGACAGCCTGGGTCGCCGAAGCAGTGATGCTACGTGGTGAATCGGATAACAATGAACTAAAATACGACAACTGCGGCATAGCTATAGAATTTAAGCTTATGCATTCGGCTTCCGGCCATCAGTAACGTTTTAGGACAAAAAGCCCGCACGCCTTTCGGCTTGCCGAGGCGGGGTGCTGACCTCCACAATAAAATGACGAATCGCAACCCCTTATCTCAGTCGAGTCTTCTGATCAGTATAAAACTCCAATACGTACGCAGCAGCTTCAAGAAAACGCTTCAGACCACCTCCGACCTAGCTGAACACCTCACTTCGACGATATGACCTTCCCAGGACATCTCGAGAACTCTCAGGTCGTCGAGACCCAGAGCAGTCTGAGCGTAATGACCTACGGGGACGCTCAGCACCAAGGCTGGATTCTTGCAGACGAAAATGTTATCAGCGACATGTACGAAGCGTAAGTTTAGTTTGTCGTCGCCTGTGAGCTGGTAAATAACCTGCAGTGCTAGGTACGAGTCAAATTGTCAGGCAATCGATTCCACAAGCGTGTCCTTCCATGAGCTCTCTGAGACCGTGCTCGGCATGACACTCAAGCAACTTGGCCTGCTACGTGAACAATTTGTCTCGGTAGCAAAAGTGAGTATTTTGTGGGTCGAGCTAGGCTAGTTCCTGATGAAATTGGTCCCTAGCTATCTGGGCAACAGATTTCGGCGGTCCAAGATAAATCGGCTTATGTTAGTCATTTCGGTATTGCCCGAAAGGTATGTACCAGGTATATATGCGGCCAGAAGGCGGTGTATTGATGCTTGTATACCCCCAGTATATATTCAAGACCGTAAAGCGAACCCTCAGGCGTCTGCAGCTGGAATACATAGATGTACTCCAGTTTGACGGGTTCGACCAGAATACGCCACTTGCGGAGACTATGCAAGCGTTACACGACGTTATTCAGGCTGGCTACGTGCGATATGTCGAGGTTTCTGGGAGCTATGCATGGCAATCTCGAGTCATGCAGAAGTATGCTCGCGCCAACCATTTGACTACTACAATTTCCTTTCATGCGCATGGGTTGAGCACACCTGGAGCCGTGTCATTTGACGACGTGAGCACTTTCTAATATTTCCATCAGATGCGTGAAATTAACTAAGCCAATGTTCAGACGTCTGATACCGAGTCCTCGTTATCGTCTTCCCCGGTACAAACTTCGCCGGTGCAGGTTCTAGCAGAGCCCACTCCCGGATCATAGACTTCGTCTTGTTTCTTATCATTGGTACCCCTATGTGGGAGTGGGTTTTCACCACGTTTGAATTCTAGTTTTACGGGATGGAAGGAATGGACTGAAACAACTATCAAAATGTATTTGTACCCGCATCAACAACAATAACTTATAGGCGGAAGTGATAGCATAGCTTCTAGATAATATTATGAATGTAGTAATACCGAGCTTCTCTACGCGAGTGTCTTTAAGCCATCACATCTCTAACTCTCCGATTGGGAAAACATCTGAGGCCGGGTCTCTCCCCAGCGTGCGCCATTCAATATAGTCGTCTCCGTACTCCGGCTGCAGGATGCAGTGTCTGCATGTGGTTGTGAAACAGGGGCTGAGATTAGGGACAAAGAGAACCGGATTGAAGGTGCTTACACGTCTCTCAGATGTAGCGCAACGTATTTGCGGGAACCACGAAAAACGTAATCGAGCTTCAGCTGCACACAACGATTGCATTCAACAACCTCGGTGGGGGAGCAGAGCCGGATCTTGGATTCGTTAAACTCTTTTGAGCTCATGAGCTTCACGAGCGGTTTGGCATATGACTGCTGCAAACAGTGGACATTGTTGTAGACAATCCCGTGATGCTGTCCAGACCCCCGCAAACTATGGGATTTCCACTGGTTGTACTCCAAAACGTAATGTTCGATCTAACCCCAAGTTAGTAGGCTTCAAGGTTGGAGCAACAATAACTCACGATCATACCCCAGGTGTGCGGAAGCGGATAGTGGCACCTTCCACAGATGTAAGCCATCCCTGGTGCATTCATCTCGATGTATGCGGCATCAGGGCAGCCCAATGTTGCTAGCAAAGCCCTAGCAACTCGCGCCCCTACGTCGTGGTGTTCGAACATCGGTAAAAGCTCATCGTGCTCGACCACGACCAACCCTCCCTCTAGCTGCTCCTCGGATTGCTTGTGTAGATAGTTGGCCATGTGAACGAAAGAAGTGGGGTAGTGCGCTACCCAGTGAGAGTTTTTAAACTTGAAGATGGAGTCTGCACGCAACAAAACGCTGTTCTTGGCCGAGACGTATTGATACGAAGAGTCGGTCAACTTGGTTGAAATCGTTATATCGTCTGAGGAGGAGTGTTAGTCGACGTGTGTACGACTTGGTAAAGGTGCATACCTTCAACTAGCTCAATTCCACTATCGAAGACTTCTCGTTTTTCTGCTCGGCGTCCGTTCTGCACTTTTATCACTAGTTGCCTCTCAAAGTTGGCACGCCACTTGACAATAGCGTTGTTCATCAGCTGCCTGCACTTGCCGAACTTGACAACCATCGCATCCACAGAACGATCCGTGTCAAGCAGGTCTTTGAAAACATGATAGGCCCGGAGTTCGCGATAGGAAGGAAACAACAGATGGATTTGTTCTCCCATGACAAAGTTAGAGAATCCCGACTCTGCAACTTCGATGTAAGGACATGAGTTTGCCCTCATCTCCGCCAAGAGATCGCGGAGGCGACTGGATCGAATGTGGTGCCGGTAGTCCTTGCCAATAACCTGCCAGTTTTCGCGGTTTCGCTTAAGCAGCCTATTAAGCTTTGGATACAATCGTTTCCAGGCTGGTACAGTGCATCATTAAACAAGCGCAAAACCATGTGTTGAACATACATACTTTGATCTGTGAGCGGCCTATCAACATTTACTAGCTCGCGCCACGCTTGGTTACGCTGAGTAGATATCATATAGGTGTCTCGAAGTTTCCAACCGTGTTGCTGTAGACGAGATACGACCCTATACGTATTTTGTTCAGCCAAAACTGCGACACTTTATCGCTCCAACTCACTCGTCACGTCGTGCCTGTTTCCTATGCTCTATTTCGTCCTCACGGCACTTCTCGGCATGAACCAAATATCGTAGAAGCGACGATACATGCTGTAAAAATTTGTGAGTGGGCCATTCAATGCGCCACGAAGGATAAGGCTAAGGAATACCTTCATCCATGAGTTATACTCGTGCTTTTTCTTTCCTTTCCATCGTTTGTAAGCTTGTTGGGAGCTGCTATGAGAGAACTTGGACAATCCGCCTTCTATTCGATCAACATCGTCACGCAACGCGTATACTGAGCCTTTTTTGATAACTGTAAAAAGTATCAGTTGCACGGCCAAAAAGTACTTCAGCAATACAAACTCACGCGTGGACACCGGGACGTATCGGTGCACGTCCGATGAGATTTCGGAACAGTCAACAAGGCTATGGGTGCTCGTATCAGTAACCGCCAGACATTAACGTGGCGCAATCAACTAACTTGGTTTTGCGACAAGAATTGCACAGACGAACACCAAGATACTCGTCTATTCCACGCATAACCGAAACGCCGCATTTCTTTTATCATTGATTAGAATCAGCCTTTTTCAGACTAAAAATGCTCACCGAGCACTCGTTCGTGAACATCAATGCCGCGTATTGTGGTTCGCAAAGGCGAATAGGACAGGGCGGAAGCATCTCTACATTGCGTTCCGCGCTTCTCCACATGTGGATGGCTGACCGTTGCATCAGGACTTTACGCAGGGCTTTGTTGACTCGAGTGATCATAAGAACGTCTTTTGGATAGAGGTATGAGGCAATCTAGGGGCAAGCATGTTAACAGCAGACCAAAAATGAGCAGACAAAGCTAAAATACCTCCTTGAGAATGTCGATAGGTACGCTCATGAAGGTGCCTGTTGGAACAGCGTTGTCAGAGGAAAAACAGTTTCTGCAGTGACCGACGTCGATAGAACATACAGGCGTCAAGCTTGTCGCTATGAGAAGCCGCTAGAGCCACAGGTGAGATAAGATTTTTTGTGCTACGGGCTCTAGGCTGCTCACCATCTTCGCTGTCTCTGTTTTCATGGGATGTTGAATGGTGGACTCTGACGTGGAGAAAGATGGTAAAGAAAACGAGATTAGCATAACACAAAACTGTAGTTGACTCATCCGTACCCCTTATGTTTTTTCCTGGACATGTGATGATCGATTTATCGCGTAAGATGCGCGTCGGTGGTGGTGACCGAAGCGGAGTCTTGTTCGGAAAGACAATCGGAGTCAAACACATGGTGGTTCTAATTAGCTGAGTCATCCGATCCCTTGAGCGGTTATTTCCAAATTTGATTCAAGCATGTTTATGTATCTATTTTCAGTAGACAAGACACTCCGATTAAACTATGGCTCCAAACGCTTCGGGTCACGAGGGAACAGGGACGCATTTCGGATATTGTTCAACTTCAAGAACAGCATTACCACTCGCTCGAGGCCTGGATCAACACTGTTCAGAGGCACACGACGAAGGAAAAATGGCCAAACTTACCAATACCTCCTCCACCGTGGGGCGAAATACCAATCTTGAACCCGTCGAGGTAAGCCTGCATACTCTTGGGGTCAATGCCAACTTCGACCATACGCTCCTCGAGTTTCTTGGCATCATGCACTCGCTGCGCCCCGGATAGGATCTCTTCACCCCGCATAAAGAAGTCGTACGAATTCGAGTAACGCTAGTACCTGAAGTTAGAAGTGAGTTTGAAGGGGTTCAATTCCATACGTACGGGGTCTTCAGCGCTCGGCATGGTGTAGAACGGTCGGATCACGGTGGGGAACTTGTCCAGAATATAATAGTCGGTGTTGTACTTGTCCTTCACAAGTCGGCCAAGGAGCTTCTCGGTTTCCGTGCTATACTCAGACACATCAGTCTATGATCCAAGATGCGAGTTGTATGCTTGCTTACTTGAAGTCTTCAAAATCATCAACCTCGACCTTATTCTCACGCAACAACGCAATAGCATCCTTCCAGTGGAGGCGCAGCGTCTTCTCGAGCCATGTAAACTCTGTTGATGGGAACACTCGTCGGATAGCCTCGATGTCGGTGCTGTGAATATGATAAACCACGGGTTACATGTTTTTACGACATGCGTACCTGTACTTTGACTTGAGTCCGCTGAAGATGTGCAGGAGCATGTCATCAAGGACATCAACTACTTCGTGGTAGTGCTCTTCGATAGTCATTTCCAGATCAAGTCCAGTGAACTCGGTGAGATGGCGATGCGTGAATGAGTTCTCGGCTCGGAAGACTATCCAAAATGTCACAATTAGCATGGCTATATGCATATCACATACAGCTGTGAGTTACCTGGACCGATTTCATATACTCGTTCGAAGTCGGCGGCAATTGCCATTTGCTTCGCAAGCTGAGGACTTTGTGCCAGGAATGCGCTGCCTTTGGGAAAATAAGCTTTGATTGTATGAAGTCTTCTAATGTAAATACCTTTAAAATAGTCAACCTTGAACACACTCGCGCCGCTCTCCGTTGCTGCAGCTTGAAGTTTGGGGGAATGGATCTCAATGAAGCCTTTGGAGGCTAATGATTCGCGGAACAAGTCGGTAACTGCTGATTGAAGGATAAAGATGCTTTGCGAAGTTTGGGTCTAGTCCGAAATTGTTGATTTCAATGCATTCATATAAATATTTGATTTATGTACTCACCCTCAAATCGAGCACACGATTGTTTAAACGAGTGTCAAACGAGACCGTTGGGACCTCACGCTCATCGCCTTGGACTTTGTCGGCATCCTCAAGGTTAAACGGCAGACGAACTTCAACCTCGGAAATGAGATGAATCTGTTGAAGAAAGGCTCGTAAATGCGCACGAAAGCGAGCGATATCTAGGCTAACCTTCTTCACGTGTACTTCTGCATCTTTAATAGTGGCCCCCTTGATCTCCTCTGGGCTACGCTTCACAGTGCCTTCGACTAGTACAATACTTTCTAGAGGAATTCCTGCAGCCCACTTGGCCATTTGCTTAGACACAGTTTCAGGGGCGACGACGACTAGGGCCTGCACTGTGTGCTGGCGTTGCCGAAGAGCGAAGAACACCATCTTGTTCCCTATGTTACAATATGAGTCACTTTACGGAAGTCAGGCTGAACTTGACTCACCCTGCGCCCGGCTAGTGTGCACACGAGCACGGATCAAGACCTCTTCACCATCCTTGGAGGCGTCAAACGTAGATATCTGAGCTCTTGGTCGACCTGTACGTTCCTGGCTTTGGTTCAACGGGCTTCAAGGATATTCAGTAACTAGTGCATATTAATTTGATGTAACATACGCACAGCTTTCCATAGTTCTGCTGAGCATAGTCGACATCAGCTGCGGCACGAGCAGCCGCCTGTTCCGCCTCTTTTGCGGCACGTTCAGCGGCCTTCTTGGCTTTCTCCGCCTCCTTTGCTCGTTTCTTGAGCTCGTTTTTGGATGGACCCTTGTCCTGGCCCCTAACAGAGGTCAGACTCGTTCAGAAGGCAGCTAGTATATCTCACTCTTCGAGCACAGTGGTATCAGGAGTGGGCTGAGTGGGTTTGTCGCTAGGTGTGGGCTCAGACATGGTGGTGGGAGGATGTATATCTATCAGCGATCGCACCCGGCGAGCCAAAAAGCTAAGCGCCATGTGCGGTCACGTGCGGCTGCTTACTTCCCGGCCGACCTCTGCCAACCATGGCGCACCGTGTTATTGAGCTTGAGCTTAATTCCAACGAGACAATTCAGCTCAATCTTGATGAAATAACGAACCCGCCTTCGAATGACTTGGACGGAGAAGCTGTCTTGACGTTGCTGCAGGAAGCCAAACCCCAAGCCTGGTGGAAGTGGACGGCCATTGCCACGGAGTTTGCGAGGAAGGGATTAAGGCGGGAAGCGGAAGACATAGCAAAGGAGGCTATACAAGGTGCGTTCATATTTTAAAAATACTATAAATATGCTCACAATTATTCAAACACGCACTTGTAGTGCTCCAACCTGTTCAAGCGGCGTCAGCTCATTCCTTGCTCGCACTTTTACGTCTGGAATCCGCACGAAATGCTCCCAAAATCATTCTTACCGATGCCCGTGAGTGAACACACAGCAAACTGCATTCGAGTCCACCCTTAAATTATTGGACGCAACCTAGGCGCGGACCTGCTGCCCCAACAACATACGAAAAGCACGTTTGTGGACCAGGCCACCCCGTTTGTTAATGCGGGACAGACTGCACTTGTGTCGGACCAAGGCTCACCCGAATCGATCAATACGCTCTTTTACCTTACTAAAGGCAAGTACGCACATACCAGCACATTTCGCTTACTAACGAGTGAGTAGGCATATACCAGATGGCTCGATGGTCTTGGGCCGGCGCAGAAAAGGACTTCGAGATTGTGCTGGCAAAGCATAACTCGAACGTAATAGCTCTAATGGGAAAGGTAATTGTATTGTTAGAGTGTAGATTCTACTATTGACATGTTGTTGCACAATTAAAATAGGCTCGCATTCAATACGCTCGCAAGCAATACCGTGAAGCGTTAAAAGGCTTCCAGGAATGTTTGACGTTGAATCCTAATATGTTGCCCGACCCTCGAATCGGCATAGGTCTATGTTTCTGGCAGCTTGATCACCGAGACCGCGCGCTAGCTGCCTGGAAACGTGCCGAACAGGTACACCCTGACTCTTGGTATCCTGCTCTCTTGATCGGCCTGTATCTTGTCAACCTCAGCAAGGACCCCAAGCTACCTGCTCAAAAGCGACAGAACGCACTCGTCGAGGGTGCAAATCGCCTAAAACGAGCCTGGACGGACAGTGGTCTCAATAACGCTAGCGCTGCGACTGCCATGAGTGACGTTTTCTTACTCAAGGGCCAATTAAACAAGGTGCGCAGCCCGATCTGCCAATTTTGGTCTACTCATCGAACCATTGCAGGCATTGAAAGCGGCTGAACGGACAATCCAATACGCCGACACACTCTCTGTTGCAGTCAATGGCCGACTCCGCGCCGCTCGTGTCTCGCACGCCGAAGGCAATTACAGCGCCGCTCTTGTTCACTACCGCACTGCCGCCGAAGAACCTGTTAAATCTGTCCTAGCAGACATCGGCCTCGCCCAAATGCATGTCCAGGCCGACGAACTCTCCGCGGCGATCCATGTACTCGATAAACTAGTCCAGGGCAACGCAGGAATTGAAGCGAGCGCGTTCCTTGCTTCACTCCGAGCGTTGCCACGACGTGCTTTGAGCGCCACGGATGCCGCATCAGAACAGGCTCGCGCAAAGGAGATATTCGACAAGGTGTTGAGGATGGTCGAGAATGGTGCGGGGGCGGGTGCTGGTGGAGTTGCATCGGACCGAGATATGTATGTGGAGATTGCACGGCTGTGGCAAAAAGATAGTGCCGAAAAGGCAGCCAAGGCGTTGACTCAGGCCGTCAAACTGGCTGGATCACCTGATGCTCGTCTGATCAACAACGTTGCTGTCATGCGACATATGGAAGGAGACTTGGTGGCTGCAAAGAGCGGGTACGAGGAGGCAGCCATGGTGGCGGGATCCGGCAACACTGGGACAGACGGAGTCGCAGACGACGTGGTCACCACAGTCTTGTATAACCTGGGGCGGCTGCATGAGGATCTAGGCGATTCAACCATGGCAGGGGAGGTCTACGACAAGCTGTTGGCGAGACACCCCGAATACGTTGATGGTACGTCCGAGTCTGACCTTCTTGTTTGATTCTGAAACTTGCTTCTTTCGATCAGCCACTCTGCGCAAAGCACAGCTCTATCTTAGCGCAAATCGAGCCTCCGAAGCCGCTGCGCTGGTCAAACAAGCCTCGCACGCACATCCTAAAGATCTCAACGTCCGAGCCTTTGCTTCCTATTTTGCTCTCGCCTCGGATCAGGTTTCGCTCAACGACGCTCGTGGATTCGTACATGGCACACTAAACGCCGATCGTACAGATGTTCACGCACTTTGTGCAGCTGCTTGGATGAACTACCACATGGCACGCGAGAATCGGGACATGCTCGATGCAGATCGACGAAAGCGGTACAAGAACGCGGTCGATTTGTACAAGCAAGCACTAGGATATGATGCGACGTGCGCGGTAGCTGCCCAGGGCCTGGCGATCATGATTGCCGAGGATGTGATGGGTGCGGCAATTGTTCCAGGTCAGGCGCAAGAAGAGGCGAGGTTGAGGGAAGCGAACCTGAGGGATGCACTCGGGATCTTTACCAAGGTCCGAGAGAGCATAGTTGATGGGAGTGTATACTGCAACATGGGCCACTGTTATTTCCTAAGAGAGGAGTACGATAGGGCTTTGGAATGTGTGAGTTGGTTATCTAGCTTCAGACATAGGGTTGAACTAAAAGTATTATAGTACGAGGCCGCTTCGAACAAATTCTATAACGGAACGAACGTAACCACACTTATCCACCTCACCCGCACCTTTTACGCCAAAGCCAACCGCGATCAGTCGTTTTCTACAATGCGACAGGCACTTAGCTGTGCTCAACGGGTGAGTTTATTCTCTCGACTCGCTTTTTTTGTGGTTGCTTAGCATTTAGCCAGGCATCACACATTGCGCCTCTAGACAAATCTATTATGTACAACATTGCGATGATCGAACAAAAAGCAGCTGAGATGCTGTTCTCTCTACCTGCGGAGAAACGCACACTTGTAGACTTGGAAAGTGCTGTTCAACATGCTGGTCATGCTCAAAAGTACGTGTACGATTTTATTCAATCAACCTGCGTCCTCACCTCTTTTTCAGACTTTTCGCATCCCTTCACTCTGATCCTTCACAAAACATCCCTTACAACCGTGACGTCGCAGACCAAAGACGTAAATACGGTGAAAGCATGCTCCGTAAAGCACCTGAGCAGCTCAGCATTCAACAGACCTACGAGGCCGAGATCAATGCACGACGAGACGCTGCTAAACTCAAGCGAGCCGAAGAGAGCGAACGTGTGCGCGAGGCTGAGAAGAAGTCGCGCGAAGAGAAGGAGGCCGAGGCTGAACGGTTGAGGGCGGAACGACAAAAGGCTCGTGAGGAAGTGGAGAAATGGAATGCTGAGCTGGCGATTAAAGCCGAGTCGAGTGAGGAGGAGCGAGAGAGGAAGGCACGGAAGAAGCGTGAACCCAAGGAGCCGGGTGAGGGCGGAGAGCGCAAGAGAAGGAAGAAGCCTAAAAAGGAGGACGAGGAGGGGGCCGCGTTGTTTTCCGATGAGGAGCAGCCAGAGGACGGGGTTAAGGAGGAGAAGGACGCTAAACCCAAGAAGCCGAGGCCAAAGAAGCGGGTGGTGCAGGATGCGGACGATTTGGACGATGATGCTGCCGGAAGAAAAAAGAGGAAGTTGTGAGTATACAGACTTGTAGTCCGAAGTGTATAGCCCGCTAACGATATGCTTTCCTTAACAGCAAAAGCAAGGCCACCATATCTGACTCGGATGACGAGTAAACGGATCAGGTCTGGAAATCCTACGCTCGTTTTTCACTGTGTAATATCATATTCTTGTTTGGTATAGTTGCCTGGACTGTTGTTTGTTACACAATTCACTATATTTAGACAGGTTCAAGTGGAGAGCAAGGGGAGGGTATATGCGTGGCACTTATATCCAAGAAGCTGTAGGCGATCGTGTCAGAGTCTGCCTGGCTGTTGTAGCTTGCATACTTACTGCTTCCATTTCATCGCTTTCCCTTTCCTTTGCCCTGAACCGTGGTGAATCCATCTTCGTCCACAACTGGCTCCTGCTTCTCCTTTGGCACAGGTTGCGACTCCCTCTCCACCAACCTAGGCACACCGTCTTCGTCTTCGCTTTCACTATCCCAATCACTATCCCCGTTCCCCTCTTCCCGTACGGCTTGCACGCGTGTCTTGGCACCTCTCCGCGCAGTAGCTTCAAACTCGGACACCATCTGCGCCGCCACAGCTGGTTCAGCCGTCCATAACTTGATGATGGACTCCGCAATGCGTCCAACACTGCCATCTTCTACATCTACATCGAACTCGTCCGATAATGCTTGGAGGATAATATCTGTGACATCGTCAAGATCTGGGGTGCGTGGGGGAGCGTTTGGAGGAGCGCCTGAGGTATCGAACTCGTCTACGAGGACTGAAGCGAGCCAAGTTCGTTTTTCGTAAGACTCTGGGCCACCCCAACCTTCGGATACAGCAAGTTTAAGTACGTCCCAGTTATCAAGTAGTGCGAGGATGCCACGAGCGAACAGTACGATGTCTTGCCCTTGGGATGTGCTCGAAGGCATGGTAGTGGTTGTGTGGCTCGAGAATTTTTAGCGCCTTGATTGGTCAGGAAGTGATCTGTGGGGTTAAGCGCCAGTGCTCACTTTTGGTACTCTCGACGATGTCATTGAGCAGGCTGACCAGGAACACAGTGTATCTTGAACACTTACCACGACATGCCAGGAGCTTGTCATCAAACCGAGTACTATGTGCAAAACTTGATTTAAAACCACCGCCTCCTGGTCCTCCTCCACCTCCGCCGGTCACGTTCGACTCTCCGTCTAAACCTCGAGTAGTGCACGACAGGCCTCGGCAAAAGGACCTCCCAATAATTCAGGTATGCACCTCGCACATATTCAGTTTCTTAACCTTGACTTACCTCACCGTTTCGCTCCTTCCGAACCGAACTAGAGCCGCGCCCCGGCTCTCATCGCACTGGGTATTCTCGGGGTCTCCGCCTGGGCCGGGTTTATCCTCTATGCGACAAACCAAGAGCGGCTCGCAAGTTCGGTTACACGTCAAGTGCTAACTCAACTGAGAGCTTCACCCGAGGTCGGGGCCGTCCTCGGACGGAGTGTTACTCCTGAACCTACTTGGTGGATGCTCGGCCAGCCGTATGTGGACGGAGCTGTGAGTTATGATAGTCATGAGATGTGCAAAGAAAGACTCTGATTACGGGAATGAACAGATCAACTTACTACAGGGTAGGTTAACAACTAGCGGGTGGAGACTCGATTAACGGAGATATGTTGTAGGCAAGGTCGACATCAGCTTGCGTGTAAAAGGAGCCAACGGCACGCACTTTCAAAATGACTTATCCTGGTCTAACGTGATTTAACGATCTAGGTGCCGGCACGGTCTATTTCACGAGCATCCGGAAAGAAAAGGGACAACCGTTTACGATCCGTAAGTTCACGGACCAGACTAGTCACCTCTACCTAACCGTCGCCGTCTGGTCCAGTGCGATACAAGTTAATCTGTGATAACGGAATCATCCTCGACAACCTCCATCGAGAAGGAACAGTTCCCGTCTCGACCTAACTTTATAAGTCACTATATGCACACCATAGCTACCGATAAATGCAAGTGTAAATTGCAAGAGACAAAAACATGTACTATACAGCGATGATAGTGATACGACAATAACTGAGTGGGGGTTGGAGCAAAACTGTAATCAAACACACAATTCTAAAACACACACGATCGGCACTAGATCGAGGAACGAAACCAGGAACAAAAACTCGAGAAAAAGTCAAATCGATACACTACATCATCTTCAGTTCATTAGGATTTTTTACTTTTTTACGGGGAAACGGGTTGAGGAGGCTCGACGAGCGAACCGTCTTCACCCATGATACTCCTAATTCGTGAAGTTACGGCAACAGGGAACATCCTAAACCCATTCAGTCAGCTTCAGCTCGATCAAAAAATCCAAGACACAAACTCACCGATCCTCCATTCGATCTAGCAATAGCGCCGCACACTCCTTCTCGCCCGCACCCAACTCGGCGCGAACCATCGCCTCCCACGTCGATGGCTCCCTATAGACAGGCGCACCGACCGGTACAATCATCTCTCCCTCAGATCCGTGCACATGTGTATGTCCCGGGTGGTTGTGTACCGCAGCCAACCCAACAGGTGGGTCAGACATCGAGTTGAACACACCACGCGAGCGCTCGAGTTGGCCAGCGGCAGCATAGCCCTTGATGAGCAAGTTGCCGATATAAGCTGTCATGTGAACGCCGGCTTGGCCCATACGTTCGAGGTAGGTCGGGACGAGGTCGACTCGGTGGTTGCTCACGATCACGTTGAAGAGAGCTTCGAACGCGACGGCGTCGGGTTGAGTGTGCGCTGGGATGCGTTCAAACGTGGCCAAGGCTTGGTCGAGGTCGTGGGCGGAGCAGCCATAGGCGTTGATCAAGGCTGCCCAGTGTGCGCCTTGGACAGACACATGTCGGTCTCGCTGCAAACGCGTAAACACGTCTTCCATCGAGGCAAGGTCGATGGGCTCGATCGAGCCATAACAGTCAAGCAAGAGCTACACAACCAAGTTAGATCATGTCCCCACACTCTAGTTTCAAGACGTACCTTGTATGTATGCGCACTAGGCGCGACCCGCGCATCCAACATAGCCTGATAATAATCTAAACACCTTTCCCGGTTCGGCTTGGTCGTAACGAAAAACTGCATCATCGTGTTATACGGCGGCACGCGCGGCCTAAAGTTCGGCATCGAGCTCATCTCCGCAAACAAATACGACGCAGTCTCAGCATCGCCCACACGACAACACGCCCCGATGATCGCGCCGTACGTCACGCTCGTCGGCCTCAGACCCGCCGCACGCATCTCGTGGAACAGCTCGAGCGCGTACTCGGCCTTGCGAGCGCGGGCGGCTTTGCTGATGACCGTGTTGTACAAGAAGATGTTGGCGGGGACGCCCAGTTTACGAGCTTCTTCGAATAGTTCGCGTGCGACTTGAGCGTCGTCGGTCGTGTTCTTGACACCGGCGATCAGAGCCCCGTACGCATCGGCCGACGGTGCACCACCCTGCGCGATGATCCGCGCCTTGTGGATCGCAGCAGCCTCGGGCTTTTCCGCATGTGCGAGGGCAACGACCATTTGGTCCTCGAGCTGGAACCAAGCCTGGGCTTGCCACGACTTGTCGTTTTCGAGACACGAGAGCGCTTGTTGTCCAGCAGAGTACAAGTACTGAACCTTGTCCACCGCGCCGAGTCGTCCAAGCGCGTTGATCAGTCGACCGATCGACTCGGGCGCAGGCAAGCGTCCGATGTGCAAACCAGCCAAGAATCGGGCAAAAGCGTCGAGCGGAGTAACAGACGAACGCGGCAGCGTGTACTCGTCGATAAACTTGCTCTGCATCGGGTCAATATGCAGCGGCGGGGAGTTTTCTTGAGGCTTGAACGGCGCATCCTCGGCAGCGGACGTGTAAGCAGTCGCAGGCGATTGAGGAGTCGACGCGGAAGTCTCGACCGGGCTTTCGGCCTTGGGACCAAACGTATCGATAAACTCGAGGACTTCTTGGCCCATCCCGCCCATCGCCTCGCGTGTGCGTTCGTATCCTAGCGTCGGAACCGCACCACGGACGACATCACGCCAATTGACCGAGTCCAGAGGCGCACGCGAAAACGCAGCGAGCGCAGCATCCGTCACTTGACCCTCGTTGGCAAGCACAATCGCAAACGCATTCGACACGAGCTCCCACTCGGTACTCGAAAGACCCTCTTGAGCGCTCGCGAGCGTATCGACAATCCCGCGTGCAGCAAGTTCGTGCGGGAGTCCACTCGACACGTCGCACCATGCCCGCGCGACTCGGATATGCTGGTCAAGCGTGAGTTGACGTGCAGCATAGAGCGCGCGAATGAGCTCGTCAACCGTTGATGTCGTCGCGCGCGAAGCCGCGGTCATGTTCTGTTCAGCAACCAGCTCGGATGATTCCGGATCCTTGGAAAACACCCCGGTCGCAGCGAGCTTGAGCGCAGCAATCTCAGCCGCAGCACGACTCTCGACGACGCCCACCGCGCTCTCATCTGACACAATCCCAATTGTCGCGGGACCGACAAGTCGGAGCGTCAAATCGCGCAAAACCCGGATCTGGTATGCCTCGGACAGCGAAGGGAGGTGAGGCACGGCCATCTTGCGCAAAAACTCGTCGGCTTCGGACGCCAGTGCGATCGCCTCTTCAACGCCCTCGGTCGACGCGCGGACATATGCTGCGCCACGCTCGACAGCTGCTACGTTGGCTTCGACCATAACCCGGGCTTGGGCGTGCCGCATCTTGTACCCGGTTTGTGGAGAGTTTCCGATGAGACTGGCAAAGAGAGCGTTGAGCTCGCGTATCCGACCAGATGTACCAAGTGCAGTGAGGATGTGGGCCCAAGCATAAAGGTTGGGGGTATATGCGCCTAAATACCATGTTAGTCATATAAAGCAACCTAGTAACATTATGCATAACTCACCACCCATGGAACGCAAACGCTCAAACCAAGCATACGCAGTCTTGGCATCACCATTATCGCAAAACGCTCGAATCATGCGCGAAAAGGTGGCAGCAGTCGGTTTAGGTGCGCCTACGCAAAACTCGATCAATTCATGCAAAAAGCTCAAACCTAGGTCGACTCACCCTTTTGCCCGTCCATCATCATCTCGACCATCTCAATAGCCTTGGCACCATTTCCACATGCAGCATACGCAATGATCATCTCGTCCCAAACATCACGATCAATACCAGTAGTGGCCGTCACACCTTCCTCACCCTCTTCGACAGGCATAGGCGGGCTCCGATCAGGTCGCGTGCTCGTCCAAGGCGGAATTGGTGAAGCACCCACACCGATGATTCGGCCAGCTGCAACAAACTTGAGCCATTCGCCAAAGACTTCTTCGGCGCCTTCGAGGTCACGGGCAGAAGAATACGTAGCGATGAGGTGACGGAAGACGGCGGGAGTGTATTGACCCTTGTCTAGATATTCTGCAGCTCCCCGTCGTTCGAGGACTTCCCAGACACGGACCGCGCCGCCACGTTCGCCGCGACAAGCGCAGGCACGTAGTAATCGGGAGAACGTCGATAGAGGTAGCATGGCAGCAAACCCGCGGAAGACGGCCGCTGCGTGGAACAGGGCGAGCGCAGCGGGCAAGTGAACCTCGGCGCGAAGCATGCGAATCGTCTCGGCGTGCTGAGGTAGAGCTTCTTGAAGCACTGGGGTGGTCAAGAGTTCCATAGGGCTGAGTGCGGGCGGAGCCGTGCCGTTGGGGATTTCGGTATTGACTGTTGATCGAATGCGCTCGTTGTCGAGAGCTTGCAGTGCACGGACGACTTCCCAGTCACGTTCGCAGAGGACAGAGATGACGATCGAGTAGGTAGAGGCGTTGGGGAGGACACCGCGAGCGATCATGTCGTTGTAGAGACGGACGACATCGGTGACTGGTTGGCCGGCGGTACGAGTCCGCCAGAGCGCACCGAGCGCAGCATTAAACCAGGCAGTCGAAGGCTGGGGTGTCCGGCGAGGTTCGGCGGCTTTACCCTTGCCCTTGACGTTGTCTTGCGACTGGTTCTCGAACGGGTAAACTTCTGTGCGTATACGGTGGATCTCCCGGCGAATGGCGGCATGATCTTCATTCTTGATGAGCGTCTGCCAACTCGACCAATCGCGCATATTCCGATCGACCGTCTCCTCCACAGGCTCGCTATCCGCCGCACGCAACCGCATTTCAGGCAATGCGGACATGGACTTGCTGCGCTTGCGAAGACCGGTACGCATGGGTGGGACATCGCCTAGTTTAGATGTGGCGGTGGTGGCGAGATCAAGTTCAGACGGCAGCTCGCGGGCGACAGTCGAGTTGTGTCGCGCGGCGTCGGGGCGGGCGGCTCGTGCTGCCAGGATCGTCTTGAGTAATCGCAAGTCTGCGGGCGAGGGCGCAAGTGAGGCTGCTCGTCCGCGACGGTCACGAGTGGTCATTGAGCGTGGACGGCGAGGGTGGAGTGCCATCGCACGCGGGTCGTCGAGCTCATCGTGTTGCTCGGCGTTGGCATGGGTAATCGCCCGACCAGGTCCCTGTTATTCGATTATGAGCGATAAATGCGTGATCAGTGTTGAGTGGCTTACTGTATAGCCCTGATAGAACTTGCTGCCAGCGTTGTACTTCGCTCCGCCAGCGCTACCCCATCCAGAGCTGGACGAGCCGGCACCAGCCCAGTTGAGCGAGCCA